>OVAN01008642.1:0-17901 GCA_900406275.1 Anastatica hierochuntica | reverse complement strand
GGCTGCAACATGTCTACGAACTGAAAAGGGCAAAATCGTCATAAAAAAAATGAACAGTTGAAAAAGAAAAAAAAATCCTCATATGGCTAATTACTTAATTATTGGGTCTCCACCCAATATCTCACCAAATTATCCAAAATAATATTATAAATGATTTATATACAAATATATTATTAAAAGATTACTATCTTTTTTCTTAATCTAAATATAGTCAATATGTTTTCAAATATTTTAATCTCATGCTAAAAATCAAAATCTAGTAATCATTATTTCTCTATTATAATTTTTGTTCTATTTTATTCTTTATTAGTCGAGCATTTATATTTCTAAGAAAAGAAATCTTTTTCAATTTATTTCACATATATACGGTTTGTCGCAATAGTTATGAATTTGAGTTCTTTCGTTTTTTGATGTCGTTACAAATCGATGCTCGTGTTCGGGTTTGCCTTAAGTAACGTCTAGGAGCTCAGCGTTTTATGCAAGAGAGGATACTGTGAAGGAGAGGAAGAAAATTGAAATAGTGATTAGCTTGTGAATGTGATGAGGAGAAGAAACCATTTTTCGAAATTGTGTATCGATAACATTGATAATAAGACTGTTAAATAGCCACTCTAGTTACATATTTTGAGAAATTTACAACAACTTAACTACACAATCTAAATTGCAAAAAATTTACTCTGACGTTTAATTTTTTTATTGGATATTATTCTGCTTGAATGGTGAAAAAAGTATCCAAATTTGGATTCGAGGCTTAAAATATGAGAAAAGTTTTAAAAGCTATGAAATATTCGTAATTTTATAAATTTGTGAACATTATTTAAAAATATATTATAAGTTGATATAAAAGGTAAAGGAAAAATTGTATGTAATGTTATATAAAACTTATTTAATATGTTTAAAGTCATATGCTACAAGTATTTTAATGTATTAAATAAATTTTGATATGTATCTAAATATCTGCCCCAATTATGTTTCTCTAGCTATATGAAACTTATTGCCTGAATTTGAATTCATATCTATCTACCCAAATTTTCGAAGGCGATCAAATTTTCCCAGGAAAAAATTATTTGAATGCTCCAATTTTTCGACCCTAAATATATGTATAAATCGATATTTTCGCGTTACAACTAAACACAGTCTTTTTAAACCAGATTACCGCGAATTGGAAGCATAGTCTGATTGAATCAATAATAAACTTGAAGAAAGTTACTTTGCTTAAAATTGGATTAAACCGGTAAAAAATTAGGAATTGACAAACCGAATCCAATTCTTAAACACTATTTTTTATTTTATTTTTTGCCAAAATTAAATTTTTAGTTTTTATAAATATTATGGTTTTTAACTTTCGAGATTCTACATCTACAGCCAAATATTATATTATTTATATATCCTTTTTACAGAATAAAATTAATTATGATATTATTTGTAATACCTTTGAACAAAATCCGGTTAGACCGCATTAATCCACAACTTAAAAGTTTATTCGGTTTGATCGTTGGTACGGTTTTAAAAACATTGGCTAAACCAAAGAAAAACCCTAAGTGAGTGTGACGCTCCGGTTTGAATTTTGAAAAAGAAGAACCGTTGTGAAAAGAGGGAATAAACAAACACCCTTTTTTTACAATCTCTCTCCCCCCTTTATAAATCAATCTACACTTCCCCATCAACTCCAACATTTGAGAATCTCAGATTCACTAAGAACACTACCCAAAACAAAACGATATGGACAACGGAGTTAAAACCGCCTTGTCCGCCATGGAAGCCTTCGAGAAGCTTGAGAAAGTCGGTGAAGGCACTTACGGCAAAGTTTACAGAGCAAGAGAGAAAGCCACTGGCTTGATCGTCGCTCTTAAGAAGACTCGTCTCCATGAGGACGAAGAAGGCGTTCCTCCTACCACTCTCCGCGAGATCTCTATCTTGCGCATGCTCGCTCGCGATCCTCACGTCGTTAGGTTTGATTTACATTTCTGATTTTTGGGATCTTCTTCTAGGGTTTAGTCTCTTTCTCGAATTCCCCAATTTCTCGATCCTGCTTGTGATTTTAGGATCCGATTATTGAATTTTCGCTCTTTTTCCTCCTAGGGTTCAATCTCTTTCTGGAATTTTCACCATTCCTTGATCTCTCTACTGATTATTTCAATCTCAGTTTCATGTATGTCACTTGTAGGTTGTAGATCTTTGTTTCAATATCTGTTGTGTGGTTTCTTCTAGCCTTATATCTCATTTTAGGTTCTTCAATGGAGGATACGAAATACTGGGTTTTTGATCTTGGTTTTAGATATGGTGATAATGATCATCTTCTCCAGGTTGATGGACGTTAAGCAAGGGTTGAACAAAGAAGGCAAAACTGTACTCTATCTAGTTTTCGAGTACGTTGACACTGATCTCAAGAAATACATCAGAAGCTTTAAGCAAGCTGGTCAGAACATTCCGCAGAATACTGTCAAGGTTTTCAACATTTTCCGAGCTTTTTCTGTTTAGGGTCACTCGATAAAGCCCTCATTTGAGCTAAAGGAAACATTTTCTTTTCTGGAAATCTTGATTGCAGTGCTTGATGTACCAACTATGCAAAGGCATGGCTTTCTGCCATGGCCATGGAGTTTTGCACAGGTATATATAAATCGTCTGCGTTTCAAGAATACCCGTTTGGAAATTGATCACTAATCTTTTACTTTCTCTTGGTTACATTACAGGGATCTTAAGCCTCATAATCTCTTGATGGACCGGAACACAATGAGGCTCAAAATAGCAGATCTTGGATTAGCCAGAGCCTTTACTCTCCCAATGAAAAAGTATACACATGAGGTATGATTCTGAACAATTTGGAATTCTTGGAGTCAAGTCCTGTATTAGATTAGTGTTCTAACATATGATCTCAATTGCTACAGATACTGACTCTGTGGTATAGAGCTCCTGAAGTTCTTCTTGGAGCAACCCATTACTCAACTGCAGTGGATATGTGGTCTGTCGGCTGCATTTTTGGTACTAGAGATTTTCTCTTTTAGTTTCATTGGTTTCACTTCAATGTCACTATAGCAATGGCACTAACTGTTTAGTTTGCTTTTGATTTGTAGCTGAACTAGTGAACAAGCAAGCAATCTTTGCTGGAGACTCTGAGCTTCAACAGCTCCTCTGTATCTTCAGGTATCTTTGTGCTCTTCTTCACCTTTCTTTAACAACACAAACATCACATTTGCTTACTCGTTTTCTCCGTTTCTTTCAATTCTGTGGAATTCAGGTTGCTGGGAACACCAAACGAGGAAGTGTGGCCAGGAGTGAGCAAACTCAAGGACTGGCATGAATACCCGCAGTGGAAACCGTTGAGTCTCTCATCAGCTGTTCCAAACCTCGATGAGGCCGGACTTGATCTCTTATCTGTAAGTCCCCGCACACCTATGGTTGATTAGTCTAAATTCACTCAGCTGAAAGTAATAATGCGTTTTTCTCTTTTGTGTGTGTTTTGTTCTTAAACAGAAAATGTTGCAATACGAGCCAGCGAAAAGAATCTCGGCAAAGAAGGCTATGGAGCATCCTTACTTCGATGATCTACCTGACAAGTCCTCTCTTTGAGACTCCCTTTTATGAACTCTATTTTGTTCCAACTTTGTATTTGCTTGTCTCAAGCATTTATCTGCTATCTTAGGATGACTAAGTTTTTAATATTCCCTTTTGATTGGGTCTATTCCCAATTGTATGACCTCAACTCCTTTAACATTGAAACAAATATATCAAACTAAGAGACATTTGCAAATGTTACCCGTTTCTGTAATGTGTGTGTTTGTTCAGGCTACAAGCCACATAAAGAATGTTGGCCAGACAGTGAGCGAAACCGAAGCCAACGCATAAGTCCAGAAGAGAATCACAGAGCATTCGCTTTCTCCTGATCCGAATAGCTGAGTGATTGTACCTGTCAACAGAGTCGAGTCAAGTGAAATCTATGGGAAAGGTGTGATGTGCTTTTGTGGTATATACTGAGTCTGAAGAAACGAACCAAGATTCATTGCAGGTGGAACAACATACTGAAGCAGAAGAACAAACTGGTACAGCGGTTCGGATGTAACCAAACCCAATTGATGAGCTCCTGTTACTATTAAAACACCTGATATTGGCAGCAACACGTAACGCACAACCACCACTCCCATTATGACTGATCTCTTCATTCCTGATCCCCTCAGGCCTATGATTATTCAATTAGAGAGCACTATTTAAGGTTCTGTCTTCTTTGTAAAGAAGTACTTTTGGTAGCTTTTTGTTATTTTCTATTTACCTTTGAGAAGGTTTCCTCCTACGATCAGAGTCAGAAGAGGAAGAGCTCCCTCCCTTTATTCAGAAAATGTGGATTAAGCTACTTAACTAATCGTTTGAGATATTCATTAACAAGTGACTTTTAAAGTATATTATATGTTGTAGAATACCCCAATAGAGATACAGAGTCCTCAATCACTCGGAGTGGAGCCGTGTTGCCAACTAGTAGCTTCCTTACTGTAGGAATGAGTCCAACCGCAAGCGCGATAAGCTGAAGAGGAAAAAAAACTTTTATTAGTATGAACATAACATAAGCTAGCACACTGATTTGGTTCAATGGAACATTTGAAACAAACCGCTGCAATAGTTGAAGGAGCAAATATTGTTCGAAGATTGATTGTCTCTGCTACAGAAAACACTCTTTGCTTGATCTTACTCCAAGTTCCAAACTGTCATATACACAATCTCCCCTTTAAACCATAAGCTAAAAGCATAAAAGAATGTAGAAAAAGAAGAAGGTTATGACAGAGACCTGTTCCTCAACTTGTATATCTTTGGCAGGAATCAGTGGCATTGTGGATGAGATATCGGTTATCGGATTTGCTAGCATTCTCATAAGATTGTATACATAAGTCCATATGTAAATGGCTCCAATCTAATATCACATATCACATAACAACTTTCGACACATATTAATCCACGTAAAAACATCCTCGATGAAGAACAATAAAAAGCCGTTAGTAGAAGAAGAAAATGGCTGACATTACCGCCATTGAGAGTGCAATATAACCTAATCCATATTTCTCACACATCTCAGCATCTCCAAAAGGACTTCCTTTCTCATTGCATATAGCTGGTATAATAATGAGTGGCATATTTCCCAAATTTCCTGTTAGATTTTTTTTTAACGTTTTCATTACTGACTATAGTAATATATCAAGAATGAAAGTTACAAACAACCTTTTATAGTAGGATGATAGTTAAGAGTTTTACCAGCAGCACAACAACCAACTACGATACCGCGAAGATGCGAAGGCGGTTTTGTGATTTTGATAACAATCCAACCAAGAAACGACCCGATGATGAAGGTAAGCAGAACATTGAGTGGCATGAACCACCTAAAATTTGCACAACAAAAAGATTTTTAATGAAAATCACATTACAAAAAAATTCGATTTGTGGAAAAATCTCAATAAGGAACTTACATTTTAACCATGCTTTCATATGTAATAGTCTCAGATAAACTGCTTGCGATAAGCGAAGGGCTAAACACATAGAAAACTATCTGTAAAAAATCCAAAACAGAGTACATAAGAGAAAATTGATAAGTAAGAAACCTCATAGAATTAAGAAAAACTGACGTTGTTAAGTTGTTTACGAGCATCTTGATTGAGAATGTTAACACGATCAAGAGCTAAGTAAAATCCGATTCCTGTTATCACTAAAATCTTCACAACTGGTATCGATGATGTTATGAACAGATCCAAAAGCTTCATCGTACCTCGTAATCTGATTTCAAAATTCCAAAAATCATCACAGCCATTTCTTATGCACACAAATCGCCATCGATTTACGACGAGGAACAACCTCGAGAAAATTCTGTGCTAAACGAATCGACACTAAAAAAAAATGTTTGTCCCACGGAGTTTTGAGAGAATGTTTCGTGATGGCTTACCTTATTGAAAACAGAGGAGAATCAAGAGGGACAAATATTGATAGTATATGGCTTGTCGAGTTGCGAAACAGAGTACGAAACGCAAAATCCAAATAGAAGCGAAGAAGAAGAAGAATGAAGAAGAAGATGAGAAACTCTGGAAGTGGCTCTCGCTCTCTTCAATCCAAATTTGGTTTACACTTTGCTTTGCATGGTCTCTCGGTTCTACTTTTAGTAGTTAGTAATAATAACTGCCAAACAAATCAACATAATATTATTCCTCGTGACATTGAATTACATCATATTCTTGAAAACAATTACATTATATTATATACTTGGAATATGTTGAGACAGAACTAATAATAGTAAAATAATATATTTTTTGGTATAAAATCTGGTAATATAACCTATTGAAACTTACAATTAAATGTTTAAAAGGTTATTTGATTTAGCATCAAGGGATCTCACATATCTATAACATTATATCAAATGATGCAATTTTTGTGGATGTATTTCAAATATGTTTCAGAATTATATATGCAGTTTGGCTGGTTGTTTCATACCCATTTTAACATTCAATACGACGTCGTTAAGAGTTGTGCTCTATACTTGTCTGCGTGCATTATCTCACTATACCACACCATTCAGAGAAATGGTACTCATTCTTTTTAAACCATTTTGCATTTCCATTGTTTGATTTGAATTCTATTTTTTTTAAAGAGCGGTCACGAGATGATTTTGGCCACAACCTTCTTTGGTAGATCAACCACGAGAACTGCCATTTTATCAATCGTCACATCATAATACACAATCTCGCCTATTTAACTGTTTCAGAACCGTTGGCTTCTTTATATTGAATCCGCAAAACAAAAGCTCATACATGAGTTTTTTAACTTGACAACTATTTTCCATCAAAGCTCAGACGATGTTCACTGCATACCAAATGCAACATTACCTTTTACCGAGGCAAAGAAATCATCCCCACAGTGTTCAAGTCCGTCGCAAGTCCATCAACTCGTTTGAGTCTTATCCCCGTAGTTTGTAAAGTTTCTTACTATGGAGTTATCACTATTAGTAATAGTTAAAGCAAACAAAAGGATCCAGGCGGAGAAAAGACTGAATAAACTCCAAGTCTTAGCAAAAAAACTTTTTACCTTTATATAACTCTCCGAGAGCTTTCATGTTTCACAGGTTTTTCCCCTGCAGAAAAGATGCAAAAGTTGTATAAGGGAACCTGATGAAACTAAAATGTATAGCACTATTCAATTTAAGAGCAATGCCAAACACAAAAAACTGCACCAGACTAGATTTTACCGATCCTTTTACAGCCACAACACGGTAATCAAATCCATCGAGGACATTGTATAAACTTAAAAAACAAAAAAAAGCAGAATAAAATTTAATAGAGTTAAGAGGTGCGATTGAGCAACAACAAGCATTATTCACTAGCAATTCCGAGACCATCTCTCTAATGATACGAGATGACCAAAACGAACTGAGAAATGTTGCACCAGATCAAGTCTAAAAACAGATGTGGCCATTGGATTAGAATTCTCGGCAATAATCAATATAAAAAAACTTGTTAAATAAAACTCGAGTGATTAGAAACCCTTAATCACCAAATGGTTGCTTTCCTGTTAAAAGACAGAAACTAAGATCCGTAAGTTTGAACTTTGAAATTAAAAAATTATGTAATAAAAAGACAATAGACTGACTTTTACCACCGAAGATTGTAAACTGGATTAGAAATCTCGACTTACGTTACAGGACAGAGTATCTGCTGGGTTGTGCTCCTCCAGGAAGTGACAAAACCTGATTTGTAATGCCTTCAAGAACACGCTTGAGTTCAACTTTTGCTGTCTTGACAGACTTTTCTGTAGGCCCTTCAATGAACAAGTAGAGCTTACGTTCCCCTGGTCCCAGAATACGTCCTGGCGGATAAAATTGACCCCTAGTGGTTATAGCAGATCCAGTCCAATCAGATATTGGACGCAAAGTATCTTTGTGGGTGACCTTCCAACGAGCATTTTGTGGGAAATCATTTATTTCCAGTTCTGCTTCATAGTGTTCAGGCATTGCATCAGCTTGAATCTTTGCCGAGTTATGTTGCAGGTTAATTGCAGCAACCATGGCTGCAGCACGGCCTGACCCATCACTAGGAAGGCCAGGAATGGTAACCGGAAGGACACCTGGCACAACAGCAAGCCCACCACCATTTGGCTGCAATTGGTTACAAGTCACAGGAGCACTCACTGAAGCGTTAGCTTTAGCAGCAGCAGCAATTGCGGCTATATGAGCAAGAGTAGCCTGATGCTCTGAGATATCGCCACCTGCCTTTCTTACTACATCATTCTCATCTTCCGAGTCAGACTTGTCTTCCTCAAACCCAAACTCCTTCGCTTGTGCTTTCTTTGCTGCTTTCCTAACTTCTTCCTCTGCGTCATCGAATTTAAAGCCCCTACCTCCATAGCCAGAACCATGAGCTTGCTCAGTACCCTGTTTCTTTTTTGCCGTAAAACCATCAGCAATTGCCTTCAGGTCATCTGGAACTGGCTGCTCAGAAAGTTCCAGGGCCTTGACTAAGTCTGGAGCATATTTTGCATCGTCTTCAGAGATAAATGTCACAGCACAGCCTTTCCGCCCTGCCCTGCCTGTCCTGCCAACACGATGCACATAGTCTTCATAGTGGTCTGGCGCATCAAAGTTTACAACCAACTCAAGATTTTTCACATCTAAACCCCTGGCTGCAATACTTGTAGCAATCAACAAATTGCAGACATTGCTCTTAAAATCAGATATAGTTGATTCACGATCAGTTTGATCCTTAGCCCCGTGAAGAGATAGAGAGGGGTAACCATATTTAGTCATCAAATCATTATACAAATCATCACATTTGTCCTGCGATTCAACAAAGACCAAAATTTTTCCTTTCTCATTCCATTCCCCAAGAAGTTCCAGAAGTCTAAAAACCTTCTCACTCTCCGGTCTCACTTCAACTAGCTGAGTTATATCCTTATTCACAACACTTCTTCCACCGACCTGTATTTCTACAGGCTTGTTCAAGACTTTACGTGCCAAAGTTTCAACTTGACGTGGAAAAGTAGCAGAAAAGAGCACAGTTTGACGATCAGGTCGAATATTTTGAATAATACGAGTGATCTGAGGCTCAAAACCCATGTCAAACAGACGATCAGCTTCATCCATTACTAGGAATGTGACCCTCCAAAGATTGGTGATTTTCCCACTGCTTGTGCAAAGAATATCAATCATTCTGCCAGGAGTGCAAACGACAATCTCAGTACCTCGCTTAAGCTCACTGATTTGCTGGGCAACTCCTGATCCTCCATACACAGGAACACATCTTATACCCAATGGCTTGGAGAACTTTCTTATATCGCTGTGAATCTGCTGAACAAGCTCTCTAGTAGGTGCCATTACAAGCCCAATCGGCCCATCACCGGCTTCAACAGGACGCTGATCTTTGATATGCCTCAGCATTGGTAACACAAAACCAAGGGTTTTACCTGACCCGGTTTTTGCGACTCCAATGCAGTCTCGACCGCTCATGATGAGCTTCTTCATTGTATCCAAAAATTTGCTGGTTAGCCCAGTCTGGTGCCAAAATTTTATGGGTCTAGGTACATCCTTTCCGTGAACTTTCAGCTCTAACTCCTTTCTGTAAGCGTTAACTTCTTCTAGTGCCATCCTTGAAATATCTTTCACTTGGATATAGAAATTCTTCCGGAAAGGTTCATACTCTATTTTCGAGTGATCAACAAGAGATAATTTTTCTGCTTTTGTTACTCTCTTCACGAACTCATCATCGTCTTCGTCTAAACTTGGATCATCCTCATTCTTTGGTTCTGAATAATCAGAATCAGAATCTTCATCTTGAAATATCCTACCAAGGGACTTATTAAAACCTTTCTTTCGCTGGTCTTCACTTTCCTTCCCAATCTTCTTAATATCCAAAATACTATCATGAACTATGGGAGAAGTAGCACTATTGCTAAGCATATCAACTTCAGGTAAAACCATAGCATTCATAAAAGCATCTAAGGGATCAATTTCCTCATCATCTTCATCACCTTCTCTCTCAGAGACAGTGGTAGTTGTCATCTCGGCGGTTTCTTTTAGGATTCAAAGACATAGACAATTCGATGGGGAAGTACTTGGCAGAAGTTTCAAGCGCAATTTTGGTGTGGAGCACTTTTCTGTCATAAAGTAGAATTTCTGATCAAGGTATAGATCCAATTGAATTGTCTAATTGGCTTTGCATCCACCGAATACGGCTGGGGATATTGATTTTCATTGGAATATGATGTGAGCGAGGAACATCCGCTTCGGTGTAGAGTCAGTTTGATCCAAGTATCGCATTCCAATCAAGTGGGATCTCTGGCAATGTTTTGAATGAGTTCTCTTCGATTAGGTCGTTTCCGTGATAGATCAATCTTCTTGTAATTATGTGGTTTAAGAGACAATTCATTTAAACCTATGGTTAAATGAAGTTGTTCTCACAGTGGTCTAAGTGCACTGATGATGTAGATAAGGTAACGTAGGATCCTAATATTGTGTTCCTAGGTGATACTATATCTCTCATCTTTGTGTCACATTATGGTTAAAGCCTCTGATGAGGCAATGTGGTCACAAGTTGATGTTGATGTTGATGTTAATCTAAAAGTTGATGTTGAGCCAAAAAAAAAAAAAAGAAACTAGAGCCTCCGTATGCTAAGGAAAACCGACTTGATTTAGATCCATATTTTCTTCACTTGATGATTTTGGTTATCTGTTTGGGCCCTCCAAGCCCAGTCTTTTATGATACTAGATTCATACCGACGCATTCGCGCGACCAAAATATTACTTTTTGATCTATTTTCTATAAATTATAATATAAAATCTAAGGCATTTTTCTTTTACCATCATATTTAACCTCATTAATCAAAGTTGAAATTGTCTATATGAAGAAAGGTCCATAGGTCCATAACTATAGTATTATTGTATGTTGTGTAAAATAATGTGTTGTGTGTTGATGTGAAACTTTCTAGGAACACCACTTGAAAAGGTAAAATTGATCTCTCACATTTTCCCATATTATGTTGTTCCTTACTCTGTTGTTATGTTATCAAGGTTAAAATGTGTTACTATGAACTAAAAATTAGTTATTGACTTATTTCATTGGAATTATATTATTAAAATTAGAGTTCGATGGGCATCTTAACGTTGGACTGATAAAGTTGCTAGTCGTTTCTTCCGGATACTACTACATATTTTGTGAGTTGTGAATTATTTAAATCAACAATTAAAGATTTGTCTTACTCTGTAGTAGTAGTAGTAGATTCATTTTTAATGTATGTATTTCTTTGTACAATTAATGATCTATGTATGACTGCATTTCTAAAATGATTTGCATAACTTGGATTTTCTCTTAGATTGAAGATCAATATGTCGTCCTAAACACCTTTCTCTGTAGTAGTAGAATCTTTATTATTGTATGTATTTCCTTGTAAAACTAATGGTCTATGTATGACTGCGTTTCTAAAATGATTTGTCATAACTTGGACTTCCTTTTAGATTGAAAATGAATATATCATCTTTGTACATTAAGGTCTTGTATAGTATATATTATAGAATGGTTATAAATATTTGAAATAATTTGTTTGAAAAGCCATGTTAAGGTCGTCTCTTTTTTTTGTTAAAAGGTCGTCTCTTTTAGTTTTTGTGTTTTAAGAAATCTAAATAATAAAGCGAAAATTTTCAAAAATAGTTGGGAGGGGTATGAACAGTGTTTGATGGAAAATCTTGTTAATTGTAGTATATTAACTTTTTTATTTTGTTAAGTTTATATAGTACTTTTAGTTAGATATGTTTAGTTGGGATTTTGGTATGAATTTTCATTTTTCAAATGATTAATTTTTGTAAATACTGATATTCAAATAAAATCAAGTATTTATGCATAGTGTGGAACAATTTCAATTTTGTTTGGTTATAAATTTTAATGAAATAGATTGAATTTTGAAAGAATTCCCAGTTTTATATTGGTTTCCATATTTTGACTTGGTTTTGTTTTTTTTTTAATTTTCAACTACAATTCAATCTAAAATATATTGTAAAATGATTTATTGATAGTCTATATGATGTCATTGTTTTAGTTCAATATGATCTCATGTTTGTCTCAACGTTATATTAAATTCAAATATGTAATTTAGTTCGACGTAAAATATGTTGCTTATAATTTATCAAAAAAATATGTTGTTAATTTGATTTTTATTACGTTGTTTGTTGGGTTTATAAAAAGTATATAAATAAAGATTATAATTTGTGCATATATTTTAATCAATAAATTAAGTTGGTGCAAAGTTCAACAACCTTCTCATTTTCTTAGTATATAAAAAGTTTCATATATTTTTCATGTAATAGCTTCCTAGCAGCGCTGAAAATTATTATTTGGAATGAAACTTAGAAAATCAGTTTATTAATTTCATTTCTTAAGTTTTGAAAAATTATATTTTATGTACTTCAAAAATATAAAAATGTAAGCTTATAGACAGGTTAATAACTTTTTGTTTGACAATAATTTTGTTTCATAATAAACAACATATCATTTATAAAATAAACTATATGAATATTATCACTGATAAAGTTAATGTAATTCTTGTTAAAGAATAAAATATTATTTTAGCAAGCATCGATCATACAAGATCATTAACATCACAAAAACACATGTTGTATTGTATCTGGACGAAAAATTCTTTTGTTAATTCTAGTACGTAACATTTTCTTCCTTTTAACAATAATGAATGACAGATCAACGATCCTTAGTGTATGAGAAAATTTAACTATGGTTGTCATATAACTGTCACGACACAATATTGAACTAAACTAAAACACACAAAGAAAAGTGCTCTCATTGCTAAATACTTTGATGGTCTAAATTGGAAACTATATTCCATGTTTTAGATCTGATTCAATTCGGTTCAAATATTTGTTGTAGGAGAAGAAAACATATATACTAACCTGATCCATGGTTGTTTTTTGGCTTTGTATAGATACGCAAACACAATTGATTTTCTCTTAACTTTAAGTTTTAGAACTTAACAATTTATTGATGGCTAAAGAAATCAAAATACTTCCCTTTTCAGTCAGCACTCTTTTGTTGAAGGAGTGTCTCTTCTTTCTTATTCGTATGTCGTTCACCACACAAAGAAAACTAACCACTTCCCTTTTATAAAAATGTGGCTGGTTATCACATGAAACACTTCTTTCCAAAAAAATGCCGATTGATATATACAAATAAGAAAATAGAGATGGGAGTTCTGTCAATGAGTTGCCTCCATGAACCTTGTGTGGAGGAGATAGAAGACATTGTAAAAACTAATATGCTTCATGCCCATGGAGAAAGGAGACATCGATCGACACTGATCAAACAGAGAAAGACATAAAAGGAATCATTTACTTTCGACTAATAAATCAATTGCCACAGATCACAAATTAAAAAATAAGTGACTATTTGCATTACTAAATTATTTGTTTAGAGAAAGAAGAGCCTTATCTTTTTCATTTTAAAAAGTTCATAAATGATGGCTGCGTTAGATACAAATTATTATATATAGGGGTTAGTGGCTGAATAGGGAAGACACGATGGTTGAACAAACTTGGTATGATTCATAGCCTTTATTTTAGGAGATGTAAGTTAAAAGATATTGACAGACACAATCACTAAATCACAGCCGTTGTTTTTTTCCTACAAAAAAAAAGAGGACACGTGGCAACACGGCAGGCAATGAAACCCATCTTTTATAATGTATATAATGTTTTCCTTATACATATCTCATTATCTAACTAATTAAAAGGGACTATCTCTAGCATTTTAGAGTGTCCACCTCATAATTTTCCAATGCCCTAAAAAGCTGTCATGTCAGCATCCCACTCTTCTAACAAAAAACTTACTAAACATTACCGTTGTGCTAAATAATTGGGCTTATGCCGACCGACCAAGCCCATGTTCATCATGTAGCAATGTTTTCAAATTCATTTATTTGATAATTGGACTATTCAATAAGGGGTTGCTTTTGTCGTAAAACGCCTAAGATGGCCCATACCCAAGTGACGCTATCAAAATGGTGGCCCTTCACAATCTTCCTCCGTCGTGACAGAGAAATGCCTCCCACGTTTAAACCTAATTCACCACAATCTCACCATTATCGCTCCCATCCGACTTCCCCCACTCCGTTTCGACTCTTAGGCAAGAGTAATTACTCATACTTACTCCTTCATCTCCCCACAACGCCTTCCTTCTTCTCCTTTCTGGTCCGTCATTAAATTGCCATTGAAGTCTCCCTAAGAGCCTTCCCACTTTCATTTCTATAATCGTCGAAGTAAAGACATTGATATCGCATCTCCCACCTATAAATCCACCCGCAAAAGCCCAGCCATACCTCACCAAGAACACCACCTGTAGACACATGTTTACCAACCGAAAGATAAGAAAGAACCGTCGCCATGGACCACGAAGACAACTCCAGATTTTTCTCGGCGTTTTAGCTTTTTGTTAGAGCTTAATGCAATCAATCTTCCCACCGGAGCTCCGTTTCGTTTTCCTGAAATTCTTTAATTGAATCTTTCACCTTTTCTCTTCTTATTGTGACTTCGACATAACAAGATCGACGGCGTCAACACCAACGAGCTCTACAATCAATTTAAGCTCCTCTGTTTCAATCTCCGAAAATTGTTTAAGCCTAACCCGTGCCGTTAAGTCTTCCTCCATCAATTTTGGTCTCTATCGTCCACACCTTCAACGGCGTCACCGGCCTCTGGGAACACGTCGTCACTCAGCGGCAAACTCAGACCTTTGCTTCGAGACCGTTGCAGGAGGAGAAACATGGGTTCACTCTACGAATCATGAAGAAAGACAAAACTTTGATCCTAAGCTCGTATCTCAATTACATCATGGAGAGAGCCCACGAGATCCGACGGAAATACCAAGATCGGTTCCTTTACACGAAGTCGCGAGATGGGTCTTTAGATTCGAGAGGACATCCATGGGAGTATGTTCCTTTTAAGCATCCGAGCACTTGCGAAACTCTTACGATAGATCCGATTAATAAGCAACAGATCATGGATGATCTCAAGGATTTTGCAGTGGGTCAACTGTTTATCAGAAACTGGTCGGACTTGGAAAAAGAAGGTCCATCAGTAGCACCAACTACACCAAGATTACTATCAAAGCTCAAATCATCAGAAAGAGTAATGATTTCTGAATGAGCTCGACGATGGCCAATATTCTTAGGTGGATTATCCGGCATCCGGCTTATATCGGGGCTAAACCGATCAATATCAGAGCTGCTCCCACTTGGAGTCAAATGAGAAAAAGATGAATCAACAACTTTCATTGCAAAGTCACCACTTCAAATTTGGTGAAAATTTAGAGTAACGACCCGATGGAGGACGAAGACTGCAACTAGAAGGTTGGTGCATGAGATTTCTCCTCCAGTACTTGACCAAAACTCAACAATCTGCATATGATCATTTCTCAACCCAGATTAAATTCCATACTAGACTAGATTTAGGCTTTCATTAAAAAGATTTTGTCTTATCATTCATTCCTAAAAAAAAGTCGCAAGCTTTGTCTAAGCCCAAATTCAAAACTAAACAACCCTAGAATAGATCAAACATAGAGACTTTTTAAGCACTTACACAGATCAAATCAGCAGGGGAAGCTTTCAGATTTCAAATCAGAATAACCCAAAGAGAGATCAGCAAGACATGAAATTTAAATTATCTAGGGAAGATGAATATTGTGAGAAATGTGAACTTAAGAATGAAAAATCAGAGAAATCTCACGAGAGAGATGAGGAAGAAGACGATCCCCGATTCTCCATTAGTGAAAATGGACATTTTGGGCTTTAGTCATAACCCATTAGTGGGTGAAAAATGTTGCAAATATTCACCAGATTTGTGATTTATTGTTGCACCCATAAGTTTCACGTGTAATTAGTATAGTATATTCTGATATTCTTACTGAGTTTTGGAGGTTAAAAAGAGAAGCAACTTTTGCATGTGAAATTTGGCTACAAGAACCTGAAAGCTACATTCAAACTAAAAAGAACCATGGCTGCTGCAATGAATTTTTCTTCAACAAATATATTAATTTAGAGTTATATTTATGTACATTCTATTTTAATAATGTTTTACCGTTGGAGAGTTGTAATTCTTCTATATAAAATATACTTTTTTTGGAATACAAAGACATGTTCCATTTTCCCTTCAGTTTTTTAGACATTTCCAAATGATCTTATGTTTACTTTATGATTTTTTCTTCCAATATTAGTGTCTATATGTTACAAAAAAAACATCATTTATCATTCTACATATTTTTTTTGTTAAAGGTTTTTCTATTATCGGTCTACACAGCAGTCAGGTTTCTTAAAAACATTTGAATAAATTTATATAGATTTTGAAAGCAAAAAAAAAACTGATATGGCAAAATATAGTTTCAATGAAATTTGAAATTGTACTCAAATTCTATTGCCTGCTCAAGATTTGGAGTTTTTGCTTTTCAAGCCTAGCTACGATAACTTAGATTTCTCATTTCATTCTGGTGGGCTTAGTTTTTTTGAAGAAACGAGACGTATCAAATCTTATAAAGATGAATTTCTCAAATGTATCGTTGTTAATTTATATAGTGGAAATATTATATAATACATTATTAAAAAGAAGAAGATATGCTTTGATTAATATAGAATAGAATGTATGAGGTGAAAATTTTTGTTAAATGCTGACGTGTGGGGTAAACACAACATTAGGCGCTTATTGAAGCTATTTGGTATAGCCATAATAGTTAAACTTAAACATCAGCAATTAAGAGATTAGTTAATCTTTTGGTACCAGAGGTGTCAGTTGAACAGTTGTTGACTATTGTTTAATTAAACTAACCCATTACTACTAACTTTTAAGAAAATTATGTCAAATGAAAAAAAAAACAAAACTATAATATATGGCACAAATGCAATACATGTTAAAATGACCATTACACTAAGTAACTACACATGTGTTACACAAGTATCGATTGACTTGGTACCTAGCTATTATGCTATATGATCTTTCTCTACACTTTTGATTTTTACACGATGTAATATATGTTAACAAAGGCGACGAGTTGACCAAAATTGTTTAAAGCTTAAAAGAGTTTGATTTACAGCTTTAATATTTACAATATACTTTTCAATAAACATCAATAAAAATTCTCAAATTTCTCTATACTTTGTTTAAGTCAGGTGAGTTTAAGCTATTTCTCCAGTTTATATATGAGATCAACGACTACATGCTCAGTCAGACCGCCGGAGAACTAAAAGAATATCTTAACGCAGATAGCTACGAGATAGCCGAAACAGTAGGTCCAGATTATAGAGCAATGTACCCTACAGAGTATTTGAACTCCCTAGAGTTCTCAGGACTCCCAAAACATAAGCTAAAGCTCAAAATCGGTGTGATGCTCCTAAGGAACATAAACTAAAGAGAAGAGCTCTGTAATGGAACAAGACTGACAATCACACAACTAGGGAACATGGTAATTGAGGGCGAAGTGATCACAAGGACAAATGTTGGGCAAAAGATCCTAATACCGATGATTATTCTCTCACCAACCAAAACAAATCACACATTCACACTACGTAGACTATAGTTCCCGGTCACGGTTTGCTACGCGATGACGATCAACAAAAGCTAAGGTCAAAGCTTAAAAAAAGTACTCCTATACTTTCCTAGACCAGTCTTCAGTCATGATTTTATGTCGCGCTTTCAAGAGTCACAACCCCACAAGGATTACAAAGCTTACAAGGAGACGAAGAGCAAAAAGAGAGTGTGAAGAATATCGTCTACAAAGAAGTTTACTGCGGACTACCGAGAAAATAAGGTACAAATTTCTACATCCACAAATATAAACAACAAGCACTTAAACTTAAAAACAAAGCGTACACGACCGCCTAAAATGACACATCAATAAA
>OVAN01008641.1:0-17902 GCA_900406275.1 Anastatica hierochuntica | reverse complement strand
AATGAAGGGAAATTTCAAAATCCAGAATATGTACAAATTTGTTGAAAAGAGGTGATTTCATAAAACAAAGAAATACACAAAAGTACAATACAATGAAATACAAAAAACACTGCAATCATTCTAATAAATTCATATAAATACATTAAAACACTTCACAATCCAAATACATTAAAACACTTCCAATTACTTAATCTAATACCACCCCCTAAGAATCAAGATCAAGTAGAGGTAAACTTTTACTGATTCTGTTTATGTTACATCAATTCATTTTCTGATATTGAATTAGAGGAGACACATTACTGTTCTTGTCTCAATGTTGTAATAAAAAAACAACTTATAAAAAAACATAATTAAAAGGACACATTATATATATATATATATATATATAAATACTTTTTGTGGAATTTATTTAATTTTTTATGATGTTATACCATTTAAACAAATAAGTACATTTAGAATCTAGAAGGCAGGAAAATAAGAAGAGAAAGAGTGCATGGAATATCTTTAGATGAAAGAAAAAACTCTACCAAAAACCTATCGACCACTCAAAGCTCACGAAACCAAAACCCCATGACTTGGTTTACCATACAATACCTAATCTCATATAATGCATGAATTTAGACCTTTGTATACTTTTCTTGATCTTTTTCCATTTTCCGCAACCAAGCTATAGTATATCTCTATCTCTTACTTCCACCTACAAAAGAATACAAATAAAATTGCGTAAAAGACGTCACAAATATGTATTAATTAGTCCATACATCAAAGAGAACTGGTTTCATGGTAAGTCATATGTATAATAGTAATTAGACAAAAGTATTAGGTCTAAGTTTTCGATATTATGAACAAATAAAACGTTTTTGTTTAAGTCGGTAGAAAGATAGAGAGGAAAAAAGGGGGATCAAAAGATGTAAAAGAATGCAAAATGTGTGACTCCCTATAGAAAAGACAAAAAAAAGTTTGTATAATGTTTCAATGGTAACCTTAGTTAGGCCTTTCTCTTTCCATGTACTAACAACATACGTGTATATATATAGATGTCTCACAAGGCATTCCCTTTAGCCATCCTCTCATTTGGCTCATTGGATTATCATAGGAGGAAGCCATGGAAGTAAGGAAAACTCAAGTGACCACGCCGGTTTTGTTGGCGATAATGACTCTAATGGCAAGTCAAGTTGTCTTGGCCGGTAAATACTCAGACTCAATGGCCCTTCATGAACGGAATATGGCAGAAATGCAAGCTCTCAAAGCTTCATTGGTTCGCCGAAATCTACCGGCTTTGGTATCTCCTCCTCCTACCCCTCCTCAGGTATAAAATATAAGTAAAACCTTCTCTATCACAATGATCAAATCATATAGTTTAAATGTTTGATTGAGATTGTTCTACAAGTTTTGTCTTTAATTTTGTTTTGGTTTCATTAGATGAAATGATACAAAATCTATATGATGTAGGCAGTTCCTGGTCCGCGAGTGTATCAAGTGATATCATACGGTGCTGATCCCATGGGGAAATCAGATAGCACGAATGCGATATTAAAAGCAATGGAAGATGCATTTGAAGGTCCAGATCATGGAGGTTTAATGGAAGGTATAAATGATCTTGGAGGAGCAAGAATCGATCTTCAAGGTGGAAGCTACTTAATCAGCCGTCCTCTCCGCTTTCCTTCAGCCGGCGTTGGAAATCTCCTCGTAAGTATATCTCTTTACTTTTTTTTTTCTGATCTCGAATTTTGTCAAACTATATTTAATTTATTAGTTGAAATTTCACAAATATTATTTAAATTTCTTGCGTACGTGTGCATTGATATATCGACAACAAAGTCATGTTCATATGAATATGTTTGTGACGTGATATTAGTTTCAACGTAAACTTGATTAAAGAGGCTCTTATATTTGGTGGACAAAACGAATAATAAATTAAATGAAATCATTTATTTTCTTCCACGAGAATAGAATGATTCAATTTCTTTATATGCATGTTTCTCTCACAATTTCAAATATTATGACCATTTTATAACTCTCCATCAAAAGAAATTTCTTTCTTTTTAACTTTAGTAATTTATGAGATTTACTTCCTTTTTTCTGTGTTTGTTTGCATGTAATATTAGAAAAAGAACATTTAAGGTTTCCGTCGATTTTCTCTACTTTACATATACTCCATTTCTAAATTAAAAGTTGCTTTCTATATAAAAAGATCTCAAATTATAAAATTGTGTGAGATAAATATCTAGGGCCGGGCATTTTACCCGAAATTCGGGTACCCGACCCGAACCGAACCCGAAAAACTCAAAGCGAACCGAAACCGAAATTTAAAATTACCCGAACGGGTATCAATTTTTGAGAACCGAAAGAACCGGAACCGAACCGAAGTATTTCGGGCACCCGAAAATACCTGAAATATAGTTAAGTACCCTAAGATATTTTGGATATTTTGAGATTTTTTAGACCGAATAACCAAATATATCCGAAATACACAAAAATACCCAAAAAATAATACCCGAAGATACTCGAAAGGACCCGAACACACCCGAAAAACTCATAAATACCTGAAATACATGAAAATACCCCCAAAAAATTAAAAATATCTCAAAAATATCCAAAAATACCAAAGATACCCGAAAGACCCCCGAAAATATCCGAACCCGATTTGGAACCGAAAAAATTTCGGTTCTTTTGCGGTTCTAATTTCAAGAACTGGAACCGACCCGAATCCGACGAGAACCGAACCGAACGGAACCGAAATTTCTTCGGTTCCTAAATGGGTATCAAAATTTAGGAACCGAAATACCCGAAACCCGAAATACCCTACCCGAACCGAACCGAATACCCGAATGCCCACCCTTAAAATATCCATTGGTCGAGTTAAAATTGATAAATTCGCTTATTTCACATTTTCCTTTTTGTGTTTCAGGTGTTTTAATTTCATTTTTTTTTTGATAACCATATAATTTCATTATTCCACTGGACATTTTTTATTTATTTTGAAACTAATTTGATACAAATGGTTTCTTTTCTTTATTGACTTGTATGGCACGTCAGATGAGTGGAGGGACACTAAGGGCATCAGATGACTTTCCGGTCGACAAATACTTAATCGAACTCAACGACGAATCATCAAAATTACAATACATTTTCGAATACATAACTCTCAGAGATCTTCTCATCGACTGCAATTACCGCGGCGGAGCAATCGCCGTTATAAATTCTCTCCGGACAAGCATCGACAACTGTTACATCACACGATTCGGAGACACGAACGGGATTCTAGTCCAAAGAGGACATGAGACTTACATTCGAAACTCGTTTCTCGGACAACACATAACCGCCGGTGGAGACAGAGGAGAGAGAAACTTTTCCGGCACCGCCGTGAATTTGATGGGTAACGATAACGCCGTTACGGATACCGTTATATTCTCCGCCGCGATTGGGATAATGATATCCGGACAGGCAAACTTGTTGTCTGGTGTGCATTGTTATAACAAAGCAACCGGTTTTGGAGGAACCGGAATTTATTTGAAATTACCCGGTTTAACTCAGACCCGAATTGTGAATTCTTACTTGGATTATACCGGTATCGTCGCCGAAGATCCGGTTCAACTACAGATTTCTGGGACCTTTTTCTTAGGCGATGCGTTTATTTTATTGAAATCGATAACCGGTGTGGTTCGAGGGGTTAATATTGTAGACAATATGTTTTCCGGGTCGGGTAATGGGATCCAGATTGTGCAATTGGATCAGAAGAATAAAGCGTTTAGTGACGTTGACCAAGTGATTGTTGACCGGAACAATGTGAATGGAATGGCAGTCAAATCGACGGTGGCTAAAGAATCGGTCGATGGAAACGGAACATTTTGGACCGTTGATTTTAACCCGGTTTTGTTGTTTCCTAATCTAATCAAGCACGTGCAGTACACGGTCGTGGCGTCTGAAGCTGGTGCGTTTCCGGTACACGCGGTAAGGAACGTTTCGGATAATCGAGTGGTCATTGAGACAAACGCTGCTGTTGCTGCAAACGTTTATGTAACCGTGGATCAATGAATTTAAATGTCGTCGTTTATTTTGCCGTAATAATTTATCTATTTGACATTCGGGGTTAAAGCCCATTAGGGCCTATTTTTTTTGGCCCGATGATGTTTTTGTAACGCCCGTTCCGAGGGAACCAGGGTTAACTAACCGGTACAGCAAAACAATTTCGCAAAACCACCAACTTGAATTTTAAACTGCCGCTTCTAATATAAACCTGCCAAAACATACCTGAAAAAGACAAAGATGGGAGGGACAAGAAGAGAGGGGTGAGTGACATGGGAATCACTTAGCGAGGGATGGATTGCTAGATCACGTAAGTCTGCATACCCGACTTAGCAAATCAACACCGCCAAACTAATCCTAGAAACATGCAGCAAACATGACACTTAAAGCACCCAAAGAAAACACAGAATTCGTCCTAGATAGCTTCAGTGACTGCCGGCATCCCCCAAAGAGGCTTACACAGCATAGGTTAAGTGCCTATACACACTGCCCAGTGGATGCTTTATCGATCTAAGGATTATGAACACCGATCGACTTAATGCCCGCACCTTACGCACACACGACTTCGGGAATACAAGGATTCTTCATCTGTACCCCACGTCAAGTCTTCTCTTACTATCCATCACACTTTATAACTATAACACACACTACAATCATCATGCGAAACAATCAATGGTGATATCATCTATTAACGCTAATTCCAATTTAACACGAAAGAAATCAATTCACGTAAGACCCACTCAGACTCAATTCATAGAGACTCAATCATGTTCCCGATGCTAGCGTCACGAGGAAGAAAACTAAGCCGAAAGAAAGCGGGGGATTTACGCGGTAGCTCCTCACCTTAGTCACATGGTAGACATACCTCTGAAATGTCTTATTGATGATCCTCCTTATGAGCTTAACCCCACGGAGATCATGCGTCAACCTTCTTATCCCACGCTGATCTTTCTTCTAGAAAAAGAACCTGGAACAGGAACCCGAATTAGACTTTAAGCGAGAACCTGCTAAAAATGGAAACTTTCCATTTATGGAAACTTTCCATAAATGTAAAGCTGCCTAAAAAGAGAAACATGTCCAAAGAGGAAACTTTCCAAATATGGAATCCTGCCATATTCGGAAACTTCTTAAAAAGGAAACCCGGGCCATGGGCAAAACGGTAATTTTACTTACTCGAGAATGTTTTTGGGCGTCTGCAACTCTGTAGAATCCCCAAACTCGAGCTCTTCCATTTTCTTTTGACGCGGACAACTTCGCTGTGCTAACTTCCGGGAAGTGATTCTCCACTCATATAAACCTGAAATCGGTTTTCCTTTTACCAGAGGATTCATATGAGTCCCTTCATTGAACTGACAGAAGATAAGCTCGGAAATCCTCTGTTAACTCAACCAAACTCGAAAAACACACCATCATACCAGTTCTAGAAATCCGACAGATTCTCTAGCACTTAGAAACAAGCCTATAACTTTAGAACTAACCGTTAATTACTCGATCCAAACGGTCAGATTATAGCTACAGATGTCCTCTATCCGTGGGCTCTTGTTTCACTACGATCGGACTCCATTTTCCCTTGGAAACATCCTTCAAACTTGGACTGATCGCAGATTCAGACAACACATAAACCTTTTAGAAAAACGCCCATAACTTCCAGTAGAAAACTCCAAATTGCATTCTGTAAAATGGAAAACGAAGATCGACGAGTCATTTACCTTGTGTAAAATTTCAGATCTAAAACTGTTGATTTGATTGGCCGTTTGTCTTTTCTCCCACAGCATATCGAGTCTGTCCTCTGTAGAGACTGCACATGTTTCATCTCCTTTCTATTTTTCTCTCTTCTCTCTTCCTCTGATGGCTCGAAAACTTTTGTCTCTCTTCTCCTTGATGTTGGCGACGACTTGGAAAAAAAGGAAAGAAAAGAACGCCAAAGGATTTATGTTTTTAGGTTAGGATTGAATAATGAAGGTTTAGCAGAAAAATTGACTTGATCGAATTAAACTGGATTAGAAAACCGGGGTATTACAGTTTTTTCGGGAATATTTGAAATAAACAGTAGTGATGTATCTGATAAATCCTAAACTATTTGTGATGATTCTAAAACATTTAAAACAATAGGGAGTTGCAGGTAATTAATATTTAGTTTTCCAATACAATTGTAAAACCTCACGAAAGCCCTAATTTTGATTATCTGAAGCTTCCAGAAAATCCCGATCAGACTCTCTTTCAGCGTCTCTCTCTCTCCGGCGTCAATGGCTTTGTTCTGTCACCGTCTCCGACGAGTCTTACTCACTGCAAGTTCCTCTTTTAACCGATCAATCTCTCTCTCCACGCCTTCTCTTGGACCACGCTCCAATTTCCCTTCGGCATCGGCGGTGCTACAGAGATCCGTTTTGGGGCGTTCGACGGAAGTGACTACTAGAGCTCCGGTGAGGCTTTTCTCGACGAGACAGTACAAACTTTACAAAGAAGGCGATGAAATCACGGAAGATACAGTCCTGTTCGAAGGATGTGACTACAACCACTGGTTGATCACCATGGATTTCCCCAAGGATAATCCTTTGCCTCCTGAGGAAATGGTCTCTATCTATGAGCAGACTTGCGCTAAAGGGCTTGGTATCAGGTTGTTGTTTAATATGTTTTCTTATCTTACGGAGTTTCAAAGTCGAAGTTTCATGTGGTTTGTGCTTTCATTTCACAGTAATACTAAGAAAAGAGAGAGAGAGATCCATTGATTTGTAGTTTTGCTTCAGTTTTGTCGCATATTTTGCATTTGTATTGACTTCTTTTTGTGGGTGTTTATGGTGGAATCAAGCGTGGAAGAAGCTAAGAAGAAAATCTATGCTTGTAGCACAACCACATACCAAGGTTTTCAAGCAATTATGACTGAAGAAGAATCAGAAAAATTCAAGGGTATAGTTAAATAACATGCTTTTATTTTCATTTCAAAGAAACTATTTCACGGAGACTCATCTGTTATTTGGTATGCAAACAGATCTACCTGGAGTGGTTTTCGTATTGCCGGATTCCTACATTGATCCCCAGAACAAAGAGTATGGAGGTAAGCTGATGTTTGTTATTCCAGAATGTGTCTCCTTTTGGATATATAGAAAACTCTTTGGAAATTTATGAATTTTCTTTTGTTTTTCAGGAGATAAATATGAGAACGGTGTGATTACACACAGGCCACCACCATTTCAGCCTAACAGATCAAGACCTCGTGATAGGTTCAATCCTAGATCTGACCGTCAAGGAGGAGGAGGAGGCAGTTCTCAAAACTTCCAAAGGAACCCACAATATGGTCAGCAAGCGCCAATGCAAGGTGGTGGAGGGGGCTATGGTCCTCGGCAGAGCTATGGGACTCCAGGACAAGGAACTCAAGCTCCTCCACCATTTCAGGGAGGTTACAACCAAGCTCCACCGTTCCAGGGAGGTTACAACCAAGCTCCACCATTTCAGGGAGGTTACAACCAAGGCCCGGAATCTCGACCTCCTCCGTATCAGACGGGTTTCAATCAGGGCCAGGGATCTCCGGTGCCTCCATACCAAGGAACACAAGGCGGCTATGGTCAAGGCGAATCTGGGAACTATAGCCAAGGGCCACAAGGAGGTTACAACCAAGGAGGGTCTAGGAATTATAGCCCACAGGGAAATGCAAACTATGGTCCTGCACCTGGAGCTGGAAATCCCGGTGATGGTCAGGGATATACCGGAGCTGGACAAGGGCAGAATGAAACATTTCCACAAGCAGATCGAAGGAATCCAGACTGGAATAACAACAGTCCAGCAGGCCAGCCCGGGTCTGACCAAGTAATTGCTTGACCTTATATGTAACTTGCACCTTTGTTTTCAGACATATCTTGTTATTGAGATGGTCTTTTGTTTCAGTTTCCACAGGGAAGAAGATACTAGCCAAAGATATGATGCTTGATGCTATGAATGGAGCTTAAGAAGGAGAGAAGTGTGGAAGTCCTTTTTTAGTTAAGTCTTAGAGTAAATAGTTTGTCAAGTCATCTTTCTACTTTATGAGACAAGGTTTACCCAAATTTCTCCTATGGTGAGCTTATTGAACTTTGTTGGTTGCATCTATTAGCTTGAAACACACTTGCAAAACGTTCTTTTAAGATTCAATCCACTTGTTTTACTTTAGAGTTTTGGTACCATATCCATTGTGAGCGACTTGTATTGGCCAAAGTTTTAAAAGGAATCTCTCAATGAGCAGATTTCGAATAGAAATGATTGAATTTTGAAACACTTGGAGCTTTTTACATGGAGACGATGTTTCTAGTAAAGCTACGATACACTAATTTCCTGTTTCTTCTTGACTGGAGGCAATTGTGGTAATACCCAAGTAGGAGACTCATTTAGCCACAGTGCTTCACCTGTCTCCTTGTGCTTGAAATCAGGCGCTTTCGCGTTCCTCTACACCCAATTGAAAAACGATACTGACAATGAGTTTCTTTCAGACAATAGATTAATAAAACCGAGCAAACGATATACTTACCTTGTCAATTCTATTGTCCCACCATTTATCCGGATTCTGAACTAAGTTCTTCCATGATTCTTCTCCTACACCAGTTCAAGCCAGCTTTTGGTTTAGCATAAATGAACAAATGCCACATAATTGCACACATTTTTCTTTGTGTAGTTTCATATGAACATGGAAAGCAATGGGAACTTTACCTTTAAGTTGTTTCAGTCCTCTGGCTTTAGGGACAATAACATCAAATTCGAGTCCTTCAAGTTTTGGTAAAACCCAATTAGGAGCCTTATTGAGCCACAATGAGAGACTGCTGTCCTTGTTTTTGAAATCAGGATGCCTTGGTTTTACCTATGCGGGAAAAACCGAGAATTCAAAAACTAACCTCAAAATAAGATGCGGATGAATTGTTTAGCACATGGGCCATTTACCAATCCATTGGCTTTATTCTCGCGGTGATCCCACCATTCTTTGGGATTTTCAATGAGGTGTTTCCACGAATCAGAAGCTTCATCCATAACTATATCCTTCTTAGGTCTACCTAAAGAGTAAAAGGCATTATCCAAACATTAGCCAGAGAGTTGAGAATAATTATATGCCATAGAGAGTTTAAAATAAAACAAAATTTTGATTAAATTCTTTAGATTGAAAAACTAGCTCCCTAAGAACCTTGTCAGACCTAATACAGGCGCCAGTTCGAAACAAGAGCAAATATCACCTAGTTAACAAAAAAAAAAAAAGAGTTTTGTACCATGACATTGCTAAAGAGTTTCATTTGAAAATATTATATGGGACATACCAGGCCGCTTCTTGATGCCACTTTCTTCCTTTTCAGATGAAGTTACAACAATAGGCGGAGAAGCAGGCCGCACAAAGTTGAGATTCTGTACCAACACCTGTTGTGAGCAAACCACTTTATGTTACAACGATTCTGTGGAACTTTCCATAAAGAATCAACATAGTACTATTTTTCACAAGTTATAAAGCTTGTCATGCCTTTCAAACAAAAAGTACTGTTTAAGACTCACACCTGAACATTGGCTTGCGCATAAGTCACGTTTGGGGGAGGGGAATCTATAAACAGCTTTCCAGAAACATGAATATGATCGTCTTTATTAACATATCGAGCTGCGATTTTAGCAAGATCACCTTCAAATATAATCGGAATCCTGACAAGAAAAAGCCAAATCCTTTTTTAATTTCACTCGTATACAAAGTTACAAAACTTCCTCACATTCTAGGGCAGCTAATCATCAGAGACGGAAGAAGAAGTACCAGAAAGCAGAGGCATCTGAACCGGACCTCTGCGAAATAACAGTGCCAGCCCAGAATTTTCCGTCAGAAGACGCCTGAAATTGAACAGGCTGATCAACAAAACCTATAAGATTGACCCAATTCGCTACTTCTGTCTGGTAAGCTATCTCATTTGGCCGAGCCAATCCGTTCTCATTCTTCGCCGTGACTGGTACTAACACCTCCGGCGTTTTCACAGTTGCCTTCGCTCTTTGTTTCCTTCCGCCACTTTCGGTTTTACCGGCGAAAGCCATGGTGTTCAAACGGATTTTCTGAGTGGTAATACGGTTTCCGCCAGGGGATTCCACAGCTCCCAAGTGGATAAATGTCGAACACTCGATTCTTGTCAAGGATTTGGAAATCAAATTCATCTTTTCATTACCAACGAGGAAGAATCAACAAAGAGAAACCCTAAATCTTCTGAAGGGGTTTAAGGAAACAAATGGAAGAAAAGAGGGGAAATGCTAATGACAAAGAGATATGGATAATGGCGCGGATAAATCGCTTCACAGATTGTGTTTCGGCCTTATATGGGCCCAAATGGAGCTTAGCGATATGAAAGTTCGTTCAATCTTAACGGATAGGGAAAATTCATCAAAAATTCACTAACTATTTTTTTTTTGTCCAAAAAACTACGCCAATTTTTTTGAATTCCTGTTTAATATACAAATTTTTTTTTTGTCATAAATATTCAGAGTTTCAAATTTTGCAATTTTTAGTCACCGGAATTAACGGACATTAATGGGTTTAACGGAATCAATGTTAAATCACGCTCACAGTATCTTGAACTCGGGACCCTGAGAAGATATACGAAGAAATTCTACCACTGGACCACAACATCATCTACCACGTAAACTATTAATATATAAACCCTATAAACGAAAAAAATTATATCATCTACGAAAATCAAGGTTGTGTGGGTCGGATTCACAAATCCGATGTTGCCGAAAATGAAGAAGAATCGAAGAAAAATAAAAGAGGAAGAATAAATAAGAATTGAGGAGGAAGAAAAAAATGAAGATTTATGAATTTTTTTGAAGGATGGAAGAGGAAGAAAAATACAAAAATTTGGGAATTTTTGTGAGGAAACGAAGAAGTCAGGGTTTTTGTACATTCTTCAGAAGATTTGAGCTTTATACTTTTATATTAATATTTATACGTTGGTTTCAAATAATTAAAGTATGTTGTGGTCTAGTGGTGACAACTAGGTAGCTAGTATATTAGGTTTCTGAGTTCGAATCCCCGCCAGCTTGTGGCACTATCTCGATCGACGGAAGCCACTAGACCAACTTAAAAAAGTGAGAAATTTTTCGAGTATAGTTTTATATAAAGTATTTTAAAAGTTAACCCAGTGACCAAAATTTGCAAAATTTAAAACTTCGAGTATTAAAATGACAACATAAAAGAAGTTGTGTATTAAAAAGGGAGTCGAAAAAGTTCGTGTAGTTTTTTGCCAAAAAATAAATAGTTGGTGAATTTTTCAGGAATTTTCTCTAACAGATATCAATATTTTGATACTCTTAATTGCCGGAAAAAGAGATAGATAGCTAAACTTGTCAGATTTCCTTTGAGACCCGGATCTAAGGTAACTCTGGTTGTCGTACGATGCTTGGGATTATGCTGAAGTCATTTGTGTAGGAACACGATTTCTACGATACGAGAAAATTCATAATTATAAAGTGAATAACACCAAAATACCGAAACAAGAATTAAGAAAGACGATTTGCAGAGTCGAGACGAATCTCTTTCCTTAATTTTGAAAACGCCTTGTAGTGTGACGGTTGCATGACGTTCCGAATCATAGGATAAATCTGCATAATTCTTATTATTTGCATCATCCAAAATCATAAGCCCTCGAACCATTATTTGTGTTGTACTCTCGTAGACAAAAACAAAATGAGAAAGAAGGAAGTGAATGATCCTAATCACTAGAATTGATAGTCTAAAGAAGATGAGAGATTGGATATAAATAGAATGAGAGAAACTAACAACAAACTCTCTTTCAAGTTTCTTTTTGTTAGTGGAGTAGTGCCATCACTTAAGGCATTAGTGGACACCATGACCACTTTCACCACTAAAGATGAACCTTAAAATGTGGAAAGAGAGGTTCTAATGTGAATATTGGTTCTTGGACTAATATTCCATTTACCCGAATTGCACCTAAACCAAACCGGTCTCGAATAAACTTGACTCAAACTGGTGCGCGCATATGGTTTAACATGAATTCACTCTTCCCTTTTATACACCATAGTGTATATAAGATATTTTATATCTCCATTTCTCATTCAAACAAACTCTAATTTTGACATGTAAGTGCACTATGTTATAGTGATCACTTTTCCATAATTAAGTTCCAACAATCACCCACATGAATAGAAATGATTTTAAACAAATGAATACTCGATAGAAATACTTTTGAGAGTACAAGCAAAAAATTCACTGCATATGATTTCTAAATTGTTGGATGCCGTTAAACTCATTAAGTACCTGAATGTGATTGCATCCATAACCGGAGAATATGTTTCCTCAAAATCAATTCCCGATCTTTGAGAAAAACTTTGTGCCACAAATCGGGCTTTATATCTTGTGACTTCGTTTTTCTCATTTCTTTTACACACAAAGACCCATTTGCATCCAACTGGCGTTACATCTTCAGGTGTAATGAAAACTGGTCCAAAGACATTTTTTTTATTCAGGGAGATTAATTCGGTTCATGGCCATTTTTCATTTCTCCCAATCATGCCTTTCCTGCCATTCTGATACAGTTTTTGGATCTGGATCTTCATTCTCATTATTAATTTCTTTAGATACAGAAAAGGAAAATATTTCATCAATATCCTCTATCTCCTCTCTAACCCATAATTTCTCAGTATGTGTGTAACTGATAGGGATCTCATGTTTTTCTATATCATTTTCGTCTTCTTGACGAATTTCACATGGTTCTTCTGGAACCTCTTCACATATGTCTTTTGGACACTCTTCTTTATGTGATTCATCTAAAATACTTTGGAGGCATATTTCCTTAAGTGGGTCTTTTGTGCCCTTTTCATTTTGTTCTCCCAATATCTTTTTCTTTCGGGGAATCTTATCTTTAGACCTAATGAATCTCCCCCTCTTTAGTTGAATCCTCGGTTCATTCATTTTGTTTCCATCTATATGTTCTTCAGGAACATTGATTCTTGATGGAACATTGGTTGCAGGAACATATGATTTCGTCACCCTTTTTGTATCGGTAAAAGCATCTGGTAGTTGATTTGCCATATTTTGCATACGTATAATTTTCTGAACTTCCAGCTCTCGTATATTAGTAGGGGGATCTAGGTGTACTAAAGATGGCGCTCACCATGTTATATCTTTTGGAATCTCTCTAGTTCCTCTCCCTAATGCTGGAAATTCATTTTCATAAAACTGACAATCAGCAAAACGAGTCGTAAACACATCACCAGTGCGTGGTTCAACGTACCAAATAATACTTGGTGACGCATACCCCATATAAGTTCCCAATCTTCTTTGTGGCCCCATTTTTGTTCGTTGCAGTGGGGCAATAAGAACATATACGACTCATCCGAAAACACGGAGATGGGATATGTCTGGCTCTCGGCCAGACAACAATTGTAATGGGGAATGTTCATGATATGGAATTGGTCTTAACTGGACCAATGCTGTAACATGCAAATTAGCATGTCCCCATAATGAAATTGGGAGTTTTGTTCTCAAAATTAACGGTCTTGCAATTAGTTACAACCGTTTAATCAAAGACCCGACCGTGCCATTTTGTGTATGAACATGGGGAACTGTATGCTCAACATCAACCCCCATTGACATACAATAATCATTAAAGGCTTGTGAAGTAAATTCACCAGCATTATCAAGCTTTACTTTCTTTATCACATAATCTGGAAATTATGCTTTCAGCCTGATTATTTGGGCAATGAACTTTGCAAAAGCCATATTTCTTGTGGTCAATAGACATACATGTGACCATCTACTAGATGCGTCAGTCAATACCATAAAGTATTGAAATGACTCACAGGGTGGATGAATCGGTCTACATATATCACCATGTATTCTTTCTAAAAAGGCTAGTGATTCCTTTCCAACTTTGAAAAACGATGGCTGAATTATCAGTTTTCCTTGAGAACAAGCATTACATAATAATTCGACCGGTTGGACAATCTTCTGGTTTTACAGTGGATGTCCACTTGAATTTTGCACAATTTTTCACATCATGACTGAACCAGGGTGGCCAAGTCTTTGATGCCACACTTCTAATACGCTAGTAAACTCTTGGTTTACTTTAATGATGAGAGGGTTTTAGTCTCTACCGAGATTAAACCCGAACTTAACCAGAAGAGCATGGTGGTCTCTTGAAGTATAGTGACGAGATCGATCCACAAGGAGTAAGCTCTAACACACTAAGCTATATAGATTCTATGGTTAAGCTAAACCTAATCAAAGTAATGGTTTGAGATTTAGATAAGAAGAAATGCAATTCATGAGCTAAGCAAATCGATTAGGCGATCTAAAAGCAACTAAGATGAAAGGGTTAGGAAATAAACACATCATTCAAAGACAAGGCAAGACTCAACTAGTCCATTCCCATGATCCTTATCCATTCATTAATCACTAATCATACAAATCTCCCGATGATGATTAAGCAACTAATAATAATTAATAACAAGTCATAGAGTCTACAATTCACCTTAATCATCTATTCCCATAGGCTGATAATGAAAAGCATGTTTAGAGTTCTCTTAGGCATTTTGTCGAACACCTTCCGGGCACAAAATCCTAAAGGTCTAGATTTGGGTTTGTCAAGCCTAATATAGCATTAAGTACTCTCTAAACATATGAATCTATATGAAACTAACCCTTAGCAATCTGAATCACACCTAGATCAAACATAATCTACCTAACCCATGAATCAAAAAGATGACTACTCACTAATCATGGACCTAATCAAAGAATGAAGATCAAATAAATCCATAATCATGATAAGTAAACAAGAAAAGATAGGAAAGATTAAAACATTAATTGAAACACAAAGATTCACAAAGGTTTTGTTGGATCCAAAACAAAGCAAATAGGAAGAAAAACTTAGATTTTGACATGTTTAGAAGAGTATATATACAAATAGGAGTTGGGTCGGGTCGACCCGGGACAAACCAGGTCGGATCTAAGCAAATTTGGTGTTTCTGGAGGTTTCTGGCAGTCCAGGGGCCTCTGGCTGGCGGTCTGCACCACTCATAACTGGCCGTCAGCCTCCTCCCAGCAGCTCCTGGCGGTCTGGACCCCTCTGGTTGGCGGTCTGCACCACCCATAATTGGCCACCAGCCTCCTTCCAGCAGCACCTGTCTTCGGTTGTTTAACCATAACTCTTGAACCGTAGCTCGGAATGAGCTGAAACCACCGCGAAAACGAAGCTAATTCAATTTCCTATCTTTTATCAAAATTTGATCTCAATCCAATCACGGAAAGACTTCCATATGATCACATATTTAAGACACTTTGGTCGGTTCTCGATCTAACATCTACCCATTTGCATCCAAGAATATTTTCTTCATGATTCTTTAAGCTCCATGCCTTTTGCATCATTCAATCCATCCATTGAGATCCAAAGTACCTAAAAGTTCTAAAGAAATGCAATGCAAGACACCAAATATAACTTAAGACTCTATGATGGTCAATCTAAACTAAATGAGACTAAAATTAATACTAAAGCTTGTAAATGAGCTAAAAGAGATTGAAAACCATGCAAAACTAATACTAAAAATGATACAAAATACACATTTATCATTTAACATATGATTCAATTATATTTATTCTTGTGCAATACAATCCAGAAGATAACATTGGAAGTTCTTCCAATATCTCTTTTCTTTCTGATGTAATACAAAGGTATTCAATGTCATCCTTATTCATAGTCTCTATATGATTTTCATTCTTTCGAATATCCTTAAAACTTATTAAATTTCTATGAGACTTAGGGGAATATAATGCCTCATTTATCTCAAATACCGTTCCCCTTGGCATTGAAACATTTTCTCTTCCAGAGCCCATTATAATCTTTGCATTACCAGATAAGGTATTCACGTTTCTAGCGGAATCCTTCATTTTGGGACTGGAGAAATATTTTTCATCTTTAAATATAGTGTGCCTTGTCGCACTGTCTACCAAACATATTTCTCCTTCTTGAGTCTCAACTTTTGATATCTTTTGATGTCAAATATAAAGCATGTATTAATAAACAAAGATAGAATGTTACAAAAAGGTCATCTTTTACTATGTTGAAACTATTTTACAAACCAAGTATTTCGTAAACCATCTTTTAAAACTTATTATACATTCTACCAAACACATAGACTATTTATAAGAAAACTTGTTATCATGTTTCACTGCTCTTAGTCATTTTTTTCTCAGCTGATGCTTTAGAATCAGCGAGATAATCTGCGACATCAAGATGAGCATGTTCACTCAAGCCTCCAAAGGAAGGTCCAAATTCATCAAAGAGAAAGTTCATTTCAACATTCTTCCATTTATTCTTGAGTGACTCTTGGTCTAGATCGGCTAAATGTTTTGGGGTACGACAAGTACGAATCCAATGTCTTTTCATGCCGCATCTATAACAAGCATGCTCTTTTCTCATTCCACAACATCACTTTCTAGAAATTTCTTATTTCCATCCCTAGCCTTAAAATCATTTTCCTGGACTCCTTTTCCATATTCCCGTCCACCATTTGGTCCACGACCATGACCTCTGTTGTGCCCACGTCCAGGTCCTCTCCAATTATTATAACTGGACGACGCAACATTCACTTCAGGGAATGCTGCTAAACCTGTTAGACGTGATTGATGGTTCATCATTACAAGTTCATTATTTTGTTCTGCAATAAGCAGAACATGCATCAACTAAGAATATTTGGTGAATCCTCTTTCCCGGTATTGTTCTTGCAAGATTACATTTCCAGGATGAAATGTTTGGAGTGTTTTCTCAAGCATATCATAATATTTAACACTCTCACCACATAACACCATCTTGGGCACTATTCCAAACAAAGCGGAGTTATACTCTCTCACGCTTTTGTAATCTTGGAAAATCGGAGATTCAACCAATCATTACTGGCTTTTGGTAAGATCACATATCACTGGTGATCAAACCTATATTTTAAGGATTGCCAGAGATCTGCAGGATCTCCTCTTATTATATATTCATCTTTTTAACCATCATGTAAATGGTGACGGAGAAACATCATGGCTTTCGTCTTTTTCTCATTTGATGTCGTTTTCGTACCATCAATAGTTTCAAGAAACCCATTTGCTTCTAACCATGTTTTTACACCTACTGCCCATGTCGTATAATTTTTCCCAGAAATATCTAGGGCAGTAATTTCGAGCTTTTCCAAATTTGACATGATAACTGTAAATTTATTTTGACAAAATTCTTTAAATTTTTGCTTTTAAATGAAAGAAATAAAAATTTAAGAATAACAAGGCATCTAAAAATAAACGGTTAGCTTTGCACGACAGTCTAGCCATCTTGTCCGCTGTGTTAGCGTATAACGTAAAATAAAGGTTAGCTTGCATAAATTAAAAGAGTTAGCTTTCATAAAGTAAAAGAGTTAGCTTGCATAATTTAAAAGGATTAGCTTGCATAAATTAAAAGAGTTAGCTTGTTAGTAGACACATAAATTAAAGGGGTTAGCTTGTTAGCATAAAATAAATTTAAAAGTTGACAAGGTAGTACTTGTCCTTTAACATAAATATAAATTAAAAAAAGTTGACAGACTATGGCTCCCTTTTAACATAAATTAAAAGATTGACAGGCGATGCATGTCTTTTTAACATAAATAAAAAAACTGCAGACGGTGCATGACGTCTCGAAAATATATTTATAATTTAAGTTAAGTAAATATAAATTTAAACATTAACTTGTTTCGGTATCAAAGTGATTGTGCTGATAATGTGTTAAGTATTACACTAGACTTTATATTTGTGTTTATATGTGCTTTGTTATATATATATATATATTGTCTTTTTGGTGAGAAGAGAGAGATGGTCTAGAGGAGTGGAAGAGTATTTGTGTTTGTATGTGCTTTGTTATATATA
>OVAN01008640.1:0-17902 GCA_900406275.1 Anastatica hierochuntica | reverse complement strand
TTAGTAATATTAGTAATATTTAACTAGTTAGATTAACATTTTTTGTCTAAACAAAATGTTAAGTTTAGNTTATTGAATATTATTTTTATGTTTAGTGTAACTTTAATTTTTAAATTTATAAATGTTTTTAATAAGAAATAGTATTCTAAAAAAATATTATACTATTATTATATTATTTTAACAATTTAATGACAATAATAAAACGAGTTGTTTTTGATATAATAGGAGTTAGGGTATTAAACGGGTATTGATTTTACCTACCCTACCCGATCTTTACCCGACCTTTATCCATCATTACTCGACCCTTATTATCACGGGTATGCTTCGGGTAATGATTTCGGATACCCATACTATTCGTAACCGACTCTTACCCATACTAATCTGATCGGTTACCCGTAATGCTCACCCCTAGCTCCACCTAATGTTCAATTAGGATTTAGGGAGCCATTACCGTTGCGTTGGGTTTTGTGTGTGTGTATATATATATATATATATATATATATATCAAATAATTGCGTCCGCCTAATAATAATCAATATAACAACTAAATATACACCCATTTTTTTAGAAAAGCTACCCTTTTGTGACATGTGATTTGATTTTTAACTTCATTTAAATTAGATTTACATATTTAATTTAAATTCATAATTTCTATTTTTAGATAATATTAATATTTTGTTTGATATAAATAGTAATTTTGGTTAAAATTTATGTTATCATGGATAAACTTTTAATATTTTGGTAATTATTTTCATATATCGTATATATCTTCTCCTATGTTTCCTACATAAGTTGATGAACACTATCAATCATCGACATGTAAAGCGTATTGCTGAAAGTGACATATCACATATCAAGAAAAATTACTATTTTGATGTGAATTTATGGTAACCTATGTGATTTTTTTTATGTCACCATAATGCATTTTTATTGATTTTACTGCCAATTTCTTTGTTTCGTCATTTAAATTTTCAAAAAATAGTACATTATTCCAACTATCAAACTTAAACTAGCGTACCATTAGAACTTGAAACAGAAGCGAAGCAGAATCTTATACAAAACATAGACGCTAATAGATTAAACCCAAAAAAATAAACGCTAATAGATCCTTTAAACAAACAAAAAAAAACACAAACGCTAATAGATCAGTTGTCGTTCTTCTTATTCTTCTTCTTATGCTTTGCTTTCTCAATCATGTCGAAGAAAGTCCACTTGTTACTCCAAACCAGATTTCTCTGCACAAAATGACCTCAAGTTCTAAGTTCTTGATGCTCTGTGGTGGACCAACTGGTCACAGAGCTGGGTAAACTGAAGCGTGAAAGCTTTGATTTTTTAACATCAAAAGGTTGGAGAAGTGTAATGTTTTTTATGGTGCGCAATTTGTGTAGAGAAATCTGGTTTGGAGTAACAAGTGGACTTTCTTCGACTTGATTGAGAATGCAGAGCAAAAGAAGAAGAAGAAGAAGAAGAAGAAGAAGAAGAAGAAGAAGAAGAAGAAGAACTGATCTATTATCGTTTATGTTTTTATTGGTTTGGAGTAACAGATGGACTTTCTTCAACTTGATTGAGAAAGCAGAGCAAAAGAAGAAGTGACTAGCGTTTATGTTTTTATAGGGTTTGAAGGATCTATTAGCGTTTATGTTTTTCTGGGTTTGAAGGATCTATCAACATTTATGCTTTTTGGGTTTGAAGGATCTATTAGCGTTTATGTCTAATTATTTTATAATATTGAAATATACTTGAACATATATTAAATAAAATCATAATGACATAATTAATATAAAAATCAAAATACATAATTAACATCAAAATAAGCATAAAGTACTTAATATAAAATAAAATAACACTTATTAATCTGGTAAACCACTTCTAGATCCAGAAAGATCATTAAAATATTGTCTAAATGAAGTTGATGCATGAGGGGGTTGTTGTGCTGCTTGTTGTTCTCTCCTTTCCAATAAAATTCGAGTTTGTTCGGATTGAATATATACGCAAACATTAGGGTCTTGTATGGAGTTCACATCACGAATCAAGTGGTCTCATGTAGGTGTTTAATGTCAGAAAGATCGTGATTAGAGAATGGAAGATATGAATTGATGAAAAAATCAATATCAAGTATATTTCTCTTGTGATTAGGATATTTAACAAAATTTAGATAGACAGAGAGAGAGAGAGAGTCAATGCCGGAGAAACTGAAGTGATAAATTAAACGATGTTATTAACAATTAGTGGTAATTGGAGATGAAATATATTTGAAATATTCATTTTACAATGAAAAAATGAAGCAAACCGTTGGAGAAGACGTTGCTTCATTTTTTTCTTCATTTTGAAGAAAGTTCACTTTTGAAAATTTTTTTGAAGTCAACCATTGGAGACGCTCTAAGATATCACGACTAATTTGGGATCATCTGATACAAAATATTTAAGATTGTTGAAAAACCACTCCCATACTGCATTATTCTCAAAGTCTACTATCCTAAGCGGGAGAGGATAAATATGTGAATCGTCGTCTTGAGTTGTTGCAATTAGCAAAATGTCCTTGATTTCCCTTTTAAGAAGGTCTCATCAACTACAAAAACTTTTCTCATGTATTCATAACCTTTCGCAGAAGCAGCAAACAAAAAAATCAAGTACTTAAACCTTTGTTGATCATCAACCTTGAGGCACGATATTGTTCTCGTATTAGTCTTCTTAATCTTGTAAATATGAGTTAAGCATAGCTACTTTCTAGAGAATCCAATACATCCTCTCGAGCTTCTTCTCTGGTTTTCCATATACTCAAGTATTTTGCATCAAGACTGTATCGCTTCTTCATATACGTGGAAATCAGCTTTTGACGCACCTGTGTTTCTAGAGAGACATGTATGCTTGTCGATGTACTTTGTTGTCCAAAAATACTCGTGTGAAGGATTATTCTTGAATATCGAACCATCCACTTGCAACCCATTGTCTACACACTTGACAATTAACAATTTAGTGTCTTACTTAGAAACAATATTCTACATTTGCGTTCAATAGAAAATATACATATACATCAAGATACCTCATATTTGGCTTGAACCATTGTTTCTTTTTAATGACCTTTTATTCACCACAATTAAAAACCTTAGCTACATTTTCATCATTACTTTGTTGTCTACTAACATGCTCAAACAAATTTTGAGTTCTTTTTCCACCAATTTCTCCAAAAAAGTATTTAAATTTCACGAGAATTACTTCCAAACTCTTGGTTTGCATTCATGACTGAAATGTAAAGACGAACAGAAGTCGATCTACATATTTCCCACAAAATATGTAACTCTCTGTCATTGTTCACATAAATAGGAAGAGTATCTTTTGGCATGTTTACTTGCATTGATTCTAATAATACATAAGTAAGTTCAATCTCATGGATCATTCTATATATTCCAAAATATTCACTAACCATATAAACCAATTGATCAAACATTAAACCATCTCTGTTATAGATGATCCAAAATATTCCAAAATTTACCTTCTTATTTTTTTTGATGATCCTGAATTTTCATGATTTTGTATTCATCTTCCATTCTCTAAAATACCTACTATATAAACAAATAAGAGAGCCAAAAAAGTTGTAAAAGGAAAGAAGAAGCTTCTTACCACCTTTTTTCCTTTTTTTTTTATATGTCATATGTCACATTTCAACAATATGCCTTATATGTGAACGTGGATGATTGATAATGTTCCTCAATTTATATATGAGACGTCGGGAAAGATATATATATATAGAAAAGATAATTACCAAAATATTAAAAGTTTTGTCCATGATAATATAAATTTTTTAAAAAATATCAATATTTATCTCAAACAAAATATTAATATTATTTAAAATAGAATTTCGAATTTAAAAGTATGATTTAATTAAATATTTCAATTTAATTTAAGTGCGGTTAAAAAGTTAAATCACATGCCACAAAATGTGGTTTTTAAAAAATGGTATAATTTTCAAAAAAAAAATTTTTAAATCCCAAAATAAAATCAAAAACCAAAAAACAAAACATTTTAAAATTTACAAGCATTCAAGGCTTTAGGACGACGCTACATGAAAAACAAAATTTTAGGATTTTGGATGATTGAAGAAAATCAGAGTTATTATGTCACTTTGGAAGTTTCTTTGATTTTTGAACCATGAAATTTTCTTGAAAAATAACAAAGCATAAAACCTCCATTCTATGTAGATGGTGTTTTGGTCTTTTTGTTCATATTTAAAATAATTTATGTATAACAATAAAACCTTATTTTTGTAAAAATTTTAACAATTTTAGATTGATAGTTTCAATCAAAATTTCTTAAACCTAACAATTTATTATTATTAACTAATAAAAATGTATAAAAAGCTTAAAAACTTAGTTCTTGATTGTCATGTAGGTTTTACACTAGTTTTTGGTTTTTGATTCTAAAAAACCAACTGATTCACCCATAAAGATTTTTAAATTTGAATTTTCAAAGATTTAGGAATTTTTTTTCACTTTAGTCTTCCATTCAAGTTTTTATATTTTAAGTTCTTCTTAAAATAAGAGAATAATTTTTACTGAAATCACGTTATTTCATTTCAAAAAAGCAAAAACTAGCATTTTAAGATTTTTATTAAAAATCTCATTTCAAAAACTAAAACTATTCAACGTTAGAAACAAAAATATAAAATTCAAAATCATTTTTAAAACCACAAAAAATCATGTCATTAGTCTCTGTGAAACAAATTGAGTATTTCTCTCCATTTTAATCAACGAACAAGCATGCTATTAACAACAACAAAAAACGAACAAGCTTGCTTGTCTATTGATAACTATGATAATTGATTGTTGAACATTTGGTTTTTGCCTTTTTGGTTCAACATATATAGGGTCTGATTTGTAGGAGTTGTGGCTGTAGGTTGTAGACTTTTAAGACTTTTGATTGTAAAAAATTTTGGTTGTAGAAAATATGACTGTTACTTTTAAAACTAATAAAAGTTTGATTGTTACTAAAAGTTGTGACTTTTATTTTAAATATATACATTTTGAAATATAAATTATGTTTTAACTTGCATTTTTATTAATATTAAACTTTAAACTTGGAAGTACTTAATACATTTTGTTATTGATAAAATATACAAAAGCATAAATTAAAATTAGGGTAAGGATACATGTATGTATAATATGATATACATATATAATACAAAATTTTAAAAGAAAATAAATATGTATATAACTATATATATATACAGTAAAATGGATCTCAAAAGAAAGAGAAAAAAGAAATTTGATTAATCTAATCAAAATATTTTTGTGATAAAAAATATATAAACTTATAAAGGGTGTTAAGTTTTTGTGGGGAGATGAAAAAAAAATTATGGGGCTGATTGTTGTTTAACTGTGAGGACTGTTATTTTTTTAAAGTCTTAACAACTAATTATTTTCCACTCAGACTTTTAACTCCTTTTTTTCCTCCAAAGTACCAACAACCACTTTTTGTTATCTACCGTTTTAACTTTAAAAATTTTAAAAGTCCTGTATGTTGTGCTTTTTTAGGCTGTTCGAATTTAATAATTAATAAAAAAACAAATCAAAACATAATACTTTTAATAAATTTTCAACTAAAATTTAGGAAATAACTAAAATTTAGGAATAATATATCATCTTCCCGTAAGGTAAAATGTAATTATTTTTTAAAATATATATTTTAATATTTTCTTTTTGTTTAAACCAATATATGTGTGTTTTTGTCTGTAAAACATTTGTAGAGAAAAATCATATGGACAGATAATAAGTAAATTCCAGCAGCTAGTCACATACAGAAAAAAACCTCTACAAGACTTTGATATGTTTGAAAGAATTTCTCAAACATCATTATTGGAACGGATGATGGGTGGGTTGTTAATATGTTCTAAATATTTATTTTATAGATTATGTTTTTGTATATTTTATCAATAACAAAATGTATTAAATCGTTCCAAGTTTTAAATTTAATATTAATAAAAATGCAAGCTAAATTTCTTTACGCCCCAAAGTTTTTACAGCTTTTAATAACAATCAAACTTTTATTTATTTTAAAAGTAACAGCCAAATTCTCTACAACCAAAAGTTTTAAAAGCCTACAGTCACAGCCTACAACCACAACCCTTACCAATCAGCCCCTATGAATTTTATTTGCTTCACAGAGTTGAAGACTTTGAGAGAAAATAAGGAAATAAAGAAGGAAAAAAGTGGTTGTGGATACTTTAAAAAAACTAAAAGTCAGAAAAGTCTGATTGGCTAGAAAAACAGTGTGAGGACTGTAAAACAAAGTCACAGCCTTGAGAGTCCATCGCCAATCAACCTCATATATGTATATTGGTTGTTACGTAATACATCTGAATTAAAGTTCGGCGTTTGTTGTAGCTTAGTTTGAAATTTTTTTGTTCGAGTGATTTGTTTCTGTTCAGATTTTTTTAATGTCTTCATTAACTGATCATTGATTGGAACATGAGTAAGATCATCTCTACTGTATTCCCCTATTTTTTTCCTCTATAATAGAGGAACTCTATAATAGAGATGAGTTTCTCTCCAATGTATTCCCTTATTTCTTTCTCTAAAAAAAGAATATTCTTCAAAGATTCTTTTTTAATTTTACAATTAACTTGTAAATGTTGAAAATTAACTTATTCATTATAATTTCTAGAAAATTTTCACGAAATTACAATATTATTTAAATTAAATATTTTATTACAAAATGGTATTATAAAAAATAATAAAACAAATAATATACCAGAATGTTAAGTTGTAAAAATATGTTGTATTAATTAATATTTAAGTTCAACTTAATTATGTTATCAATATGTAAAATCTATGTGAAATTTTAAATAATAAATTATAATTAATAATTTTAGATTAAATATAAAATTTAAATATCATTTACTCCATAAAAAGTTAGACTTTAATACAATAAGAATAATATTTATTTATTTTATTTATAATTGTAAAAAATTAAAAATTATTATGTAAATAAAGATGTATTTTATATATAAAATATAATTATTTATTCATAAACATGTATTTTAATTATAATGATAAAAATTTAAAGGACTATTGTGTAAATAAAAAGTGTCTCTATTATAGAGGAATGCTATTTTTTTCCTTAAATATAGAGGAAAAAATAGCAATCTCTATTTTAGTGGAAGAAATAAAGTTGGGTTGAAGTAGATTTTACTCTATTATAGAGTATAGAGTCAAAAATAGCAATGGGTTGGAGATGCTCTAATCTCATGAACCAAATGTACAAATATTTTTGATACTAATAAGGAATTTTGTTTCTTTCAAGTTTAATCCCGAACTAAACTCTTAAGCCTTAAGATTAAGAGTAAATGGGTTATCGAATCCATGATGAGCAAAAGTCAATACATTCAATCTATAAGTTTCTTCAGTTAAGCTAGACTAATCATGAGGAGTGATTTTGAAAATTAAACAAATCAAAACAAGAAATGTAAACAAAGACAAGAACAAAGAAGTGATATGAGGATTTAAATTAAAGATGGAAGCATGCAATTCATGAATTGAGCAAACAACTAAATAGTTAGGTGATACTAAGATGCAAGGCCTAATCATTCAAACACACTATTCAAGGACAATGCAACAATCAATTAATCAATTTCCATGGAGTTAATCCATCTAATGATCTAAAATTGGACCAATCTCCCTATGTCAATTTAGGGATCATTAGTCATTAAACATAAGCCTAAACATCCATTAAATAACTTAGACAACTATCTCATAGGCTAAGATTGAATAGCAATCATAAGGTTCTCTTGGGAATTTTATCGAACACCTTCCAGGTGTGAAATTCTTAAGATCTAGATTTTTACTGATCACTTCAAATCTAGCATTAAATACTCCTTAATCATGTGAATCTACAAGTATTAAACCCTTAGCATCCTAATAAGCACCTAAATCTAATATAATCTACTCAACCCATGAATCACAAGAATGATCTACTCACTAATCATAATCATAGAACATGTAAAAACATGCATAAAGATTATAAACATTATTAGAAAGAAAAAAGATAGAAAGTTATAAACTTTACTCAAATCCACAAAGTTTAAGAGTAAAGATTCATCAAGGTTTCAACAAGATCAAAGAGAGAAAACACAAAATAAAGCTTAAGATTTTTTCTTGTTATCTAATTGTGTTTTTATAGTAAAAAGAAATTTGGTTTGAATAAACCGGGACAAATCGGTTTGGTTCACTGAATTTTCCAACATTTTGGGATCCCATCGACCTGAGCACAAGTGCGTGGATAGCTGTACGTGGGTCGCTGCATGGCTACGTCGAGTCTTCAGGAGCTTAGCGATTTGCGCAGACATGCGTGGATCGCTGGAGATCTTCCGGATTCCATGTTAGGAGTAGCGACCTGCGCGGATTGCTGGGCGTGGATCGCTGCATCTTTCCAGTCTCGCAGCTGTCTGCGCATGGGTGCGGGGTTGCTGTGTTGGGTCGATGAGGCTCTGTTCTTCATTTTCCTTTATCTTATCTCTCGATTCTTGACTAGAATGGTTCCGTTCAATCGTTTGTTGATCCAATTACCTGAAAAAAGAGTAAAGAAGAGATGATGCATGTAAAAATTCACACCCTAAAGGACTCTAGACACAAGACTCCTAAATGTATTCGAAACTAATCCTAAAACATCTAAATGCAACAACTAAATGATGAAAATACTTCTAAAATCTATTCTTAAATCGAGCAAAGTGCGATAACATCAACTCCCTCGGACTTGTCTTTTGCTTGTCCTCAAGTGAACTACAAAATTCAAACCGGGAAAAGAAGTTTTAAGGCGATGACTCATAACCAAAGGGAAATGCAAAGGTGATTAGACTGAGATCTTTTGGGAGGAGTAGCATATAGCGAAAGTCAATTCTAATCTTTCGTACTTCGCCATAGCCTTTCCAAGCCCCAATCTACTTTAAGCTTTGAGACCTATGCAAACTTCTTCTATCAAAACACACTTGACTATTTAACATTCGTTAGATTTTCGAATTAGCGCGGTTCTCATTATGGGCAAGAGATCAACATCAATCGGCTTGGTAAAAAAAGTGGCTTTTATGGTGATAAGAGATTGCTAACATTTTTATTTGTGGTTCACACTCAAAGAAAACATGAAATGTCATCATTACGCAAAAGTGAGGAAAAAATGGATCAATTGATGTGTACAATGTCAAACTTCCGTTCATTCTACCCCAAACCCCCAACCTTTAAACTATGAAATCTAGCCCGAACTTCATGCTTTTCCACTTCACACTACTCTCAAAAGCTCCTTTTGAGCAAATATTTCTTTAAAAATACCAACCACATCCTTTTTATCTTTACTTAGAGACTTGAGATACTTTTTGATTTCTTAGCTCTCTAACTTTTGGCTTATTCCACTATCATTTCTAATACTTGCTTTCTCTTTTTTTTAATCTTAACTAGTGGAAATTCTTTCTTTGAATACTCTAGAGCATTTCCTTTTAAACTTTCTCTTTTTTTTTTTTTTTATCTCAAGCCTCTTTTATTTCAAATACCAAACCAATTTTTATTTTGCATTACTCTTTTCCTAACCTTTTGATCTCAACTTTTTCACACCAACAATCCCACACTTTCTCTTTTCTCATTCCCTTCCTATTCTACCTAGTCTTTTAATCTTTAAAATTGAAAGGCACACTCAAGAACGGAAAATAAACCATTTTTGTTCCCAATACTTACAAGATTTTGCACATGAGACAATGTAGAAAAATGACATCAGTCGACAAACATATAAATGGTTTGAGAAAAAGGGAAGGGTTAAGGTGTGAAATCGTCTTATAAAGGAAGACGACTACTCGGGTTAGCGAAAGAGTGGTAAAAATGGAGAAGAAAACCCGAGTATATCATTTAATACCATGAGATCGGTAAGCCCATGATGTGAAAGATTAAGTCATGATTAAGTTCAAGTTAAGATAGAGTCAAGGTGAATTATCAAGATGGTTTTACTAAGGTATGTGCTTTCGAAAGGGGGAGTTCTAGTTATGGATTTTCCATTTTTTCGTTTCGGGCTCAAGCTACATACTACTCCTAACAAGGGTCTCGGTTGAATCCCTAAGCATATTTCACTTACAAGGCAGTTTAATCATTGTCCTCTATGCAAATGCATCCTACATGATTTCTAAGACTCAATCCTATCAAGAATGCTAATGCAACTACATGATTCTTTTTAGATTTTTCAAAAATTTTCGATTTTTTTGGTTTTTATTTGCCTTAATTAACAATGCTTGATAAGCTATATGAGACTCAAGAAAAAGAAAACATAGAAACAAAACAACTAAAAGCGATATTAGCAAACATTCTCCTCCCTCGGTCTTACTCATCACCGTCCGAGTGATTGAATAAAACCGACGAAGGAGACCAACAACCACGCAAAGCAAAATCAAAAGGAATATGGTATATACAATGGAAGAAGATTGGTACCTTGGATCAAAATGTTGGTGAACCGGAGTTGTGCTCCTCCGAGTCGAGTGATGGAGATGGGTTGCTTGAGACGGGAGATGGGGATCGTATCCTTCTTCTTTGTCTTCTTCTTCTCCTTCCCGCGTCAAAAAGATGAGTGGCGGGATGGCTCATAGATGACTAATGCGGAGCTCGATTCTCCATGGTAGGATCGACGTGTTTGTTTCTCATCGACTTCCATGGCCTTGCTTGTCTCTTCTTCCTCCTCGTTCTCCCGTGAGTGTCCCCCACCTCGCGTCTTCTTGGTTCGAGCCTTAGTCAACGTCTTCACTTGTTTTTTCAATCTCTTAACCGCCTTGCTCAACTTGTTTATGGTGCGATCTTGCCACTTGTTCTACTTTTGAAGTTTCTTGATGTCGTCATGAGCATGCCTTAGTTCCACATTGGCAATTGCTCCATCATAGTGCGAGAAGTGGTATTTGTGGCCACCATATATGTCATCATTACCCTCTTCCTCATCTTGTTGCTCCTTTTCCACTTGAGGTTCCGTTCCTTTCTTCTTCATCCTAGAGACCCATTCGACAATTGGGTGACGGCTTGGATCATACAATGTTTCTTCCCTTGGCAAAAACTTGATGTTTTTTCTTAACATGATCGTTGTGAATTTCTTGTTAGGTAAAAGTACTTTCACTTCCTCTTTATTCCCCATATGCACGTTGTAGATTATTTGTGATCCAACCCCTCCTCCAATGATTCGAGCGGCCGAGAGATATGAAAAATCAACCAAATCATCCACCGGGTCATCGCTTTCTATAAACTTGACCCTACACCGTTTCAAGATGTGAGTGATCACTCCCCCAATTACTACTTGGTTATCTTTTTCGGGGTGTGAGTAAATGGTGTCTCTCAATTCCAAAAAGTGTTTAATCATAACTTTTACAAGGTTGACACCATCCAAGCTTCCTTTGATTACTCTTCCATTATCTCCCATTTCCATAAGTGGCTTTAATCCAGTTATGAGAAGTTCCACCTCATCTGTTTTTAGTGTTCTAGTGGATTTTTGCGCATAAAAAGTATGGGCGAGCTTCTTGTGTGCATACCGAATCGTCGAGTGTCTAATTAAAGATGCCTTGATTGAGCCTCCTTTGAACGTCCCGTAGCCAATAGAACCCCAAACCGCCTTTGGTTTTTTCGTTCTTCTTAGGATTTTATCGTTGGAGCATTCGTCGGGAAAGTTGAACAATTAACATATGCCCTTTGCATTCCATGTATAATTCGTTCTTCCGATCGAAAACGTGAAGGTGCTATCACTTTTATCATACTCCAAAGTGGCAAGAAACTTGCAAGTTGGATTCTTGTATGCCTTTTCTCACATGAAGAAAAATTGCTTCATTCCCATGTTGGTTGCGATGGTTTTGATATCTTCATAAATACCAAGCCTTGTAAGAGTTTCCAAATCTGCCCAATGGGATTGAACAAATGGCTTGACTTAAGAACCCGCAAGTAATCCGCAACCGTGGGATCTTTCTTCTTCTTCGGTTGCTTTTTTTTCTTTTCGGCCTCTTTCTTGGATGATGTCTTCCTTCTCTCAATTTGAGGAACATCCTCTTCTTCATAATCACTCTCATTATGGGAGCTTGTTGGTACCTCCTTCCCCTTTCTTCTTAGGTTTTTTGTGGTTTTTGGTTGACCATCGTCAAGCGATTTTCTTGGTGCGGGAGATCCGAGGCTCGTGTTATCTGTAGCGTGTCCCATAATTCCTTCATCGCAAAAGATTTATGCACATATGAGAAAACTTATAAAAACAACAATGAGATAAATTTATGTGTTCATTTATTCGCAAATAAGGTTCTTAATTCATCAACATCATCATCTTATCAAAGTTTTGTACACTTAGCAAATTTTTCACTTAAACACTCTCTTTGAATTTTCAAAAACACAACAAATCCCTTTCAAAAGTTTAAACCTTTCGCATTTGGCTTCACCATCATCCTAATTGTCTAAAACAACCACAATCTCCAAAATTCCCGAACTTTTTAAATTTTCTCAAAAATCCTCTAGAACCCTAAAATATTCAAACTCTAAAATCTTGCAATCCATGGGTTCTTCACTTAATCAAGGCACATATTATCATTAACCTAACCGAATTAAACATGAATCATGAAAGGAAACCATTAAAATCTTGCAATTCTAAGATTTCCAAGATCTAATTTCAAAGGGGGGGGGATAGAGAGAATTACCTTGTGATTCTTGTAGATAATGAAACGAGAAGAATGAAGCTGGAATTATGTATATGACTCGAAATTCCGGAACTAATGCAAAAAACGGTGTGAAATTTGATGAAGAATTGAGGGAGAAAGTTGAAAATTTTAATTGTGTTCTTTGTAGAAATCGCAAAAGTGAAAAGAAAGAAGAAGAAGTTTGTGGTTGGTATCGAGAAAATAGAGAGAAGGGAAGGAAAAATCGAAATAAATCGGAGGAAAACCAAATAAATCGTACCAAAAATTGAAAAATCTAAACTGAAATTGCACTTACCTGCGTTGCGTCGCAGCGACCTGAGATTAGACGCGTGGGTAGCTTCACTTGATCGTTGGAGTGATGTGGAATCCCTATTTGATGTAGCGACATGTGCAGGTCGCTCGAGTGGATCGCTGAGCTCTCATCTATCTGTGCAAATAAGCGTGGATAGCTGATGTGGATCGCTGATGTGGATCGATGAGGTCCTTCGTTTTTCTTGTTTGTCACATCGATCTGCGTGGATCGCTGATCTTGCGCTGCATTCTCATCGATATGTGCTTCCATGCGTGGACCACTAAATTGGGTCGATGTGCTTCTAAGACTTCTTCATTTCGTTTTTTTTTTTGCCCAATTCATGACCCTATGATCTACCAAATCATCCAAACAAACTATAACATAATAATTTAAGGATAAACTAATGAAAATATGTACAAGGATACCATGGGTATGCCTCCCAAGCGCGCTTGTTTATCGTCACTAAGCTTGACGTTGTTAAAGTCTAGGCGGTCGCGGGATCTGATAGAGGAACCATGTTGGCTTCTACCAAGTATGGCTTACACCTCTGACCATTAACCGTGAAGTCACTGCCATCCTTGTTCCAAAGCACAATGGCACCGTAAGGCTTCACTTTCTTAATCTTAAATGGGCCCGACCATTTAGACTTTAACTTTCTGGGAAATAGTTTGAACCGGGAGTTGAAAAGCAAAACGTGATCCCCTTCCTTGATGTATCTTTTTATGAGCTTCTTGTCATGAAATGCCTTAGTTCTCTCCTTGTAGACCTTGGAACTCTCATAAGCATCCAATCTTAACTCATCAAGCTCCTCAAGTTAAACCAAATGCTTCTCGAAAGCCTTCTTGATGTCAAAATTAAGCATCTTAGTAGCCCATAACGCCTTGTACTCTAACTCAATCGGGAGATGGAAAGCCTTACCATAGAGAAGATTGAACGGTGTAGTACCAATGGGTGTATTAAAGGCGGTTCTATAAGCCCAAAGGGCATTATTAAGCTTTATTGCCCAATCTTTCTTTGTCTTTCCCACCGTCTTCTCCAAGATCTCCTTGATTTGGCGGTTTGAAACTTCAACTTGCCCCGAAGTTTGAGGGTGGTACGGAGTAGTGACCTTGTGCTTGACTCCATTCTTCTTTAGTAGGCTTTCAAAAACCTTATTGATGAAATGAGACCCTCCATCACTTATAACCACTCTAGGCACACCAAATCTAGGGAAGATTATTGACTTAAAGAGCTTGAGAACTACCTTGGCGTCATTTGTTGGACTAGCAATAGCTTCAACCCACTTAGACACATCGTCAACCGCCACCAATATATATTGGTTCCCATAAGAAGATGGGAATGGTCCATAAAATCAACTCCCCACAAATCAAACAATTCTACTTCAAAGATTAGGTTTTGAGGCATCTCATTCCGTTTGCTTATGCTACCCTTTCGTTGACAAGGATCACATTTGGAAACGAATCATTGTGTGTCCTTAAACAAAGACGGCCACCAAAAGCCCTCTTGGATAACTTTTTGAACCGTTTTTAAAGTCGCAAAGTGTCCCCCATATCTTGAACCATAGCAATGGAATAGAATATCTTGGATTTCTCCTTCTGGTATGCATCTCCTAAAGAGACCATCTTTTCCCTTTTTGTACAAGAAGTGCTCATCCCAATAATAATGTTGAAAATCCTTATAAAATTTCTTCTTCTCGTAACTTTTTAAACTTGGTGGCTCAATTCCACATGCTAGATAATTCAAAAAATCCACATACCAAGGTAGTTTCTCCTTAAAGGCTTGAATCTTGTTGATGGAGGTGTAAGCAAAATTCTCTTCAACGAAAGAGTTAATTGCATTGGCTTGTTCTTTGGGCAAAGAGTCATTAATGGGCAAGCCTTCATCGATTTTCATTCTAGACAGGTGATATGCTACACCGTTCTCTATCCCTTTCTTGTCTTTGAACTCTAAGTCAAATTCTTGCAAAAGGAGAATCCATCTCAACAATCTTGGTTCGGCATCCTTCTTGGCTAGAAGATGTCTTAAAATCGCATGATCCTTGTAGACAATCACTTTAGAGCCTACTATATATGAACGAAACTTTTCAAACGCAAAGACTATAGCAAGAAGCTCTTTCTCTGTTGTGGCATACTTCATTTGAGTTTTATCCAAAGTTTTGCTCGCATAGTAGATCACATGAAGCTTTTTGTCGACCCTTTGTCCTAAAATTGCTCCAACCGCAAAGTCACTCACATCACACATAATCTCAAAGGGCAATTCCCAATTCGGAGCTTGAACTATTGGAGCCAATATCAAGGCTTATTTGATCCTCTTGAATGCGTTCATGCAATCTTCATTAAACTCAAAGGGACATCCTTGCATAAGAGCTTTGTTAGAGGCCTTGTTATTTGAGAAAAGTTCTTGATGAATCTCCTATAGAAACCCGCGTGTCCAAGGAAGCTTCTTATCCCCTTGACCGTGTTGGGTGGCTCAAGCTTGACCATGACATCTATCTTAGCTTTACCCACTTCAATATCCATGCTCAAAATTCGATGTCCAAGCACAATACCATCCCTCACCATGAAGAGACACTTTTCCCAATTGAGGACGAGGTTGGTCTCTTATACAAATTATACAAACAACCACCAAAAGAGGATCCATGGACCGAAAAGTCATCCATGAAAACCTCCATAATATCCTCAATCAAATCTGAAAAGATGGACATCATACACCTTTGGAATGTACCTGGTGCATTACATAGCCTAAACGACATCCTTTGATAAGCAAAGGTACCATAAGGTCATGTAAAAGTCGTCTTTTCTTGTTCATTAGGGTGTATTGGGATTTGGAAAAAACCCGAATACCCATCCAAGAAGCAATAGAATGAGTGGTTAGTCAATCTTTCAAGCATTTGATCAATAGAAGACAAAGGGAAATGATATTTTTTAGTGTTCGAATTCAACTTTCTATAATCAATACATGTCCTATGTTCGGTGACCAATCTAGTTAAGACTAATTCATTCTTATTGTTCTTGACCACGGTTACACCTCATTTTTTAGGAACTACATGGACCGGAGATATCCAAGTACTATCCGAGATAGGATAGATTATCATCGACCCTAGTAGCTTCAAGATCTCCTTCTTAACAACCACTTTTAAATTAGGATTTAGTCTCTTTTGATGTTCAATTGAGGATTTAGATTCATCTTCTAAGTAAATCCTATACATGCAAAGAGAAGGAGAAATGCCTCTTATATCACCAAGACAGTATCCTATACCTTTTCTATATTTTCTCAACTCTCCTAGAAATAAAGCAACTTCATCATCGTGTAACTCATCACTAATTATGATCGGGTAAGTGGAATTGGGACCAAGAAATGTGTACCTTAGCCCGAAAGGGAGAGTTTTAAGTTCCACCTTAGGCGCTTTGAGTTCGGTCCAATCATCCTCCTCTTGTGGCTTTTCTTTGATCACTTCCTTAGCTTTATCCACCTTTAGTTCCTCATCCTCAATCAATTCCAAAGTGCAAGTATTCTTTGATATGGGCTTGTGAGAATCCAACATCCTTTTATAACCACTTGCACACACATTCTCTATGACTCTTTCCTCCTTTAGCATTGTGAGAGCTACTTGAAGTGCGTCTTGGGCATTGAGTTCTTCAAGGAATTCATCCGCCATCTCACCCAATATGTCATAGTAAAAAACTTCTCCATATATTGTTGGTTTCTTTAAAGTCTTGGTGATGTTGAAGGTTAGCATCATATCTCCCAAGTGTAGATCAATCAAGCATTTTCTCACATTGATAATTGCCCCTAGCGTAGAGAGGAAGGGTCTTCCCAAGATGATTGAATCCGTTCGCTCTTCTTCCATTTCCAAGACTACGAAGTCGGTTGGAACTTCACAATTGTCCACAACCAACTTAACATCTTCAAAAACCCCAATCGGATACCTAATTTATATATCTGCTAGAATAAATGCAATCTTGGTCTTCTTGAAGTTAGTGAGACCGAGTCTTTGAGAAACCAACAATGGCATCAAGCTCACACTTGCTCCTAGATCAACCAAACATCTACCAAACCTTAATGGTCTCAATGAACAAAGCAATGTGAAACTACCAGGATCATCAATCTTCTTAAGAGAATAGTTTTGGATGATGACACTATACTCGTGAGTAACTACCATTCTTGATTCTTCATAAGCAATCCCCTTGGCCAAGACATCCTTGATGAACTTGCTAAAAAGTGGGCAATGCATAATTAAATCCAAGACCAATAGAGTTACTTGAGCTCCTCTTAAAATGTGCTTGAATTACTCTCGTTCTTTCTCTAAAAATTGCTTCTTGAATCTCCCAAAGAAGAGAGGATGCATGTACAAATTCACACCCTAAATGACTCTAGACACCAGACTCCTAAATATATTTGAAACTAATCCTAAAACATCTAAATGCAAGAACTAAATGATGAAAATGCTTCTAAAATATATTTTTAAAGCGAGCGAAATGCGATAATATCAAGTACATAAGAGAATGATTCATATGTTACATATCGAGGGAAAATCATTTTGGCCAACTTATCTGCTACTTTGTTTAAGTTTCTTGGGATCCAAAAGAATTCCACAAAAATAATTCTTCTCTTCCATGTCTCTATTTCCTTGATCCAATTGTAACTTGCAAAGTGTGTTATTTGTCCTGATATAAGTTTGATAATCCTCAAGTTGTCACCTTCAAAAATTAAGTTATTGTTGGTGCCAAAAATGGTCATCTCGAAATCAACGTCCAAGATCNGAAGTCTATCCTTCCGCGAACAACTAAAGAGCCCGAATCCTAAAGTTAACATCCACGATTTACGGATAACTCTTGGAAGACCTCGCATTACGAACTTCGTAACTATACGAAACATCCGTAACCATCGGAGAACCGCATCGTTTCGAAGAAATGTCTAAACGTCGATTGACG
>OVAN01008639.1:7554-17904 GCA_900406275.1 Anastatica hierochuntica | reverse complement strand
TCCCCACTATCTCATCAAAAGGGATCTCATCCGTGTTGAACGAGACTCTGATAGACACCTTTTTGGACTCAAACCTCTTCGGCAAACTTCGCAGCAATTTTTTGACAAGCTTTTTGTCCTTATACGTCTTCCCAAGTATTTGTGCTTCACTAGCAATAGAACATAACTTCGCGCTAAAGTCGGTAACACTTTCATGTTCTTCCATATTCAAATTCTCAAACTTTAAAGCTAACCTGTCAATTCTTGATGCTTTCACACGTGTGGTTCCTTCAAATATAATCTGAAGCTTATCCCATGCCTCTTTCGCAGATGCGCATCCTAGAATCAACTTGAAGTGATTTTTACTAACCGAAGTGAAAATAGTAGATAAAGCTTTTGCATTATACCTTGACATATCTTTCTCATGCTTTGTCCACTTAGACTTTGGTTTGATGAAAATTTCACCATCTTTGTCCACTGTTTTCGGAACTTCATAACCATCCTCGACTGTTGTCCAAGCATCCACATCAATACTCTCTATAATCGCCTTCATGTTCACCTTCAAATATCCATAATCTTCTGGATCTAGCATAAACACTTTCTGGAACGAAATCAGATCTCGCAGTACATCATCCATCTCTCTCCTCAAGATCTTCACCCGTTTGTTGAGTTTCACTCGCTACAGATACCCGCTCCGATACCAATTGTAAAGTCAAAGATAAACGATGCACACAAGAATTAACGAGGTTCGACAATGTGCCTACGTCCTCAAAACACCAATAGAATTTATATAGACAATCTTACAACAAGACTTTGTCTACTTGGAATTACTCGACACTAAGAACACCTTAGCTCGACACCAACCTAAATTCTAACAACACATCAGTCTGTTCCAACACACATACTCTGTTCCAACAAGCAACGCAGCTTGTCTATAAACTCCGAATCTCAATCAATGGATCTCTTCTTTTTTGTATTTTCGGCTCAACCTAAAAGTATACTCTTTCACCCTTTATATTTAGAGTTTAGAAAATCTTTTAACCTAACCAATATATTTCTGGAAATACCCAATTTTCGGATATTCCTTTTATTTCACATTTTTCCTTTTTTCAGCTTTGCCACATCAGCAATTCCAATTGGTGGAACAACAGTGACTTGTTCCAACAGCTCTTGCAGCACCTGCAACTCACGCTTATCTTCTTCAGCAACTTGTAAATTGCATGTCAAGATCTAACTCTCTTTCACCTCAAACCTCACATTCGACATTTCTGGCTAATTACTTTCATAAATCATACTCTTTATCTTTTTGGATTATATTGTCCGTTTTGGATCAAACTGGCAAAACTTTTACGTGGATTATATTGTCTGTTTTGCATCAAACCGACAAAGTCTTCATGGATTTGCTCTCAAAAAATTTCACACTTAGTTAGAGTTGAACTCTATTTATATATTAGATTGTTTTTGTCTAATATATAACTTGGATTACATCCCAACAAATCTTTCCTCAAACTTTTGCTCTGATATCAATTTGTTATGACGAACCAGACGTCCTTCTAAACTAAACTTCAATTCAGGACTAGGTGTTCGTCATAAATCATGTCTAACTTCATTCCCTTAATGNATTTGCTTTTGGATTTTTACTCCCACTAAGTTAGAGTTAGATTCGGTTTATATATTAGACTTTCTTGTCTAACATATCAAATGTGGGGTTTAAATTGCATCCCAACAATATTAATACACTTAATACATAAAAGTAGATTATAAAATTGAAATATATATATATATATACATATATATATATATATACATATATATATATACATATACATATATATATATACAACATAGAAATTTTGGAAATCGCATATTAAAGCAAAGAAGAATTATATTACATAGTTTGGATTTTGGTTTTAGAAATATACATACCACGATCTAAGAACATCCCTAAAAACTTTTCTATAACTTCAAATATGAAGTTTTTTGCTCTCAGAAAGCAACTTCAAAACTTTAAATTTGAAGTTTTGAGTAGTGAAACTCCAAATATGAAATTTTACTTTTCAAAACTTCAAATTCTAAATTTCATGATTCTACTTGCATATTTATCCCTACAATTATATATCACATAAATTATTCTTATTAGTTTTTTTGTTTATCTTTTAATCTTTATAAATTTTATATATCATTCACATTTCACATTTATTGTTATATATTCAATTTTTATACATAAAATTACATATAAAATTTTAAATAAAATAAAAAAATGTATAGTTGATAGTATATAAGAGCATTACATAAATATTTTTATGAAATAATTTGTTATGTTATTTGAAATTTACTATTTAATTTCACATTTTTATTATTTATATAAAAGATTATGTTGTAGTGGAACAATTTAATAACTAATAGTGTTGTAATATTTTTTTTAAAAGTATATTTTAGTTACTATCAAAAGTTTTTGAGAGTTAAATTAATTAAAAGAAATATAATGATCATAATGTGAAATATAATTTTTTTTAAAATTAGATTTGAAGTTTTATTTTGAAGAAAAACGACTCTAAACTTTTTTTTGTCAACAAACGGACCACAATAGACCGGTCTGATAGTCCATTAACACCACATATTTTTTTCATTATGTGGTGGAGGAAGATAGAATCCTGGTAACTAAGGATTGGCTCTTGAAGCTTAACCACCAAACTACAGTATCTTCGGCAACAACTCTAAACTTAAAATAGAAAGTTTTACAAATTTCAAATTGAAGTTCATTTTTAGAGTCGTTTTAAAAACCTCATCATCATCAACACAAACAAAATTTTCATATAGTTTCGGGGCAATACTTTTAACAAGAAGTATTCGTCTTATCAAAAAAAAAAAAACAAGAAGTATTCGATGCATGAACAAAAGAAAACAAAAAAAATAAGAGACGTATTCTCAGATGTAATAAAGTAGATAAATAAATACTATGTAACAAGAAGTATTCGATGTAACAAGAAATATTCGGTGAAAAAAAAAATGTAACAAGAAATATTCGATGTATGAACAAAAAGAAACAAAAAAAAAAACTTAACGGACGTTACGTATGTGGTTCTCAGATTAATAAATTAGAGAAATGTGAGGTATGAAGCCCACGCCTCCTTATATAAATACAACCAAGCTTACTCCGATTTGTATATCGGTGAGGCTGAGAGTCTTCAAAACCAAACACTTGAGTGCCATTTCCGATTAGAAAGGAAAAAACAAGTTGTACTTTTTGCCCTTTAATTTTAATTTGTGCAAATCCACCCTTCTTCGTTTCCTTTCTGTTAATAATCTATCAAAATAAACTGATTTTCTAGGTTTTGACTAACTATTTTCCTTGGGAAGAAAATCAAAGCTCTAGTATTTTTTCAGAACATAGCTCAATCTTTTCTTCTTCTTTTTTTTTGATCCTTTTAGTTTTGTAGATTAAAGAATTTGAGAGGGTATATTTTTGTTTACATCCTCTCAAATCTGCTAAAGAGGTTGTTTATTTTTAAACCTCTTCGATCTATATATATCTTTACTTTTGATAAGAACGCATTGTGATGGCAACCGCTATGGATTTTTACAGTAGCCAAACGTTTCAACAATCTAATCCATTCGGTGGTGAATTAATGGAAGCGCTTTTACCTTTTATCAAAAGCCCTTCTTCCTCTCATTCTTCCGCCACTGCGTCTGCTTTTGCGTTTTCTCTTCCTCCTTCTCCTCCTTCTTACTCTTTCTCCGTCGGATCTTATTACCCTGATGTCTCTTCTTACGGGTCGGATCTAGAGAAATTCGGATCGCAGATCCACTCTTTCTCCAACCTTCTTAGCCCTAAACCCGTGATGATGAAGCAATCGAAGCCGACGAAGCTGTACAGAGGAGTGAGGCAGCGTCACTGGGGAAAATGGGTCGCTGAGATCCGTTTACCCAGGAATCGAACTCGACTCTGGCTTGGGACTTTCGACACAGCGGAGGAAGCTGCGTTGGCCTACGATAAGGCGGCGTATAAGCTGCGCGGCGATTTCGCCCGGCTTAATTTCCCTAATCTCCGTCATGACGGATCCAACATCGGAGGCGAGTATCAATCCTCTGTCGACGCTAAGCTCGAAGCTACCTGCCGGGATTTGGCCGAGACGCAGAAACAAAAGAAACCAACGAAGAAGTCATCCTCCCGGAAACGTTCATCCGCTGCCGTGGTGAAACAACCGGAGACGGAAGAAGTGAAGTCAGAGGACTATTCAAGCGCCGCCGGATCTCCGCCGTTGACAGAGAGCTACGGAACCGGAGATTCTTCGCCGTTGTCGGATCTGACGTTCTCAGACACAGAGGAGGAGCAGACGCAGTGGAACGAGAACTTGGCGTTGGAGAAGTATCCGTCGTACGAGATTGATTGGGAGACGATTCTGTCAAGTTAGTCTTGTAAATTAATGGAAGCCATAGGGGTATTTTAGGAAACTTAGATGTCTCTGCAATGGAGTTTTTGGTCATTGCAGGGTGACGCTGTAATTTTATATTAGTAAGGGTCTTGTGTGTTAAATATTAAAAGTAGATGTACCTTTATGTAAATTAATTAGTCTCTGCGTCGGTCCAAGCAAGGGGTTTTTTGTCTTGCTCGACCGTGCGAGTTTCCTTTTCTATAATGTATTTTGTAGTTTCTTTGTCCTAATATAAAGTTTTATTTAGCTAAACTAAGAGCATCGGTTGCTAAGTTTTTTTTAATTTAAAATTGTGTGGAGGCCCACCATTAAATTAAGAAACGATTTCAAAATAGCTAGTTTAAGAACCGATTTTCGCAGATTTTTTCCACGGTTCGCGAGCCTCACCGACACGTGCCGGTCCGCGATTGGTGTTCCTTTTTAATTTTTTTTTAATCGAACCATAAAAAAATCAATTTTAAGCAACCCTTAATGGTTTTTTTGGATAAAGATGCTCTAAGACCAAGATTATTGAGGGGTTCTTAACCCAAGCTTTTAAGCAAAAAAATATTAAATTAATGGAAAAGAGAGAGAGAAAATAAGAGTTTGGCTCTTAAATCTCTTAGAGCACGTGTAATGGTGGTTCTTAAGGGTTTTTAGCTTCCCATCCTAGGCAAAACCAATTAAAAAACTAATTAAAAAATTGTTTTCGTAAGAAGCGGTCCTTAATTAAGCGTTTTAAGAACCCCGGTTGTTAGTGACGTGGCGTCGTCTGATTGGACGTGGGCGAAATCAGTTTCGTCGTTGAAAAAAACACTCATTTTCTCGACAAACCCAAAAAAAAACTCTCATTTTCTCTCTCAGGCGGTTGAAGCGGCCATTGTGAACTCATCGATAATTCAAAGTAAATCGAAGCCGATCTTTGTGAATTCTAGAGTTTAGACTGCTTGCATGTTGTTTTCGTCACAAATAAAGGTTTGTTCTTGAGTCTTTAATCGATTTGGGGAAAATTTTGTAGGTAGTTAGGGTTTTTTGTCCGAGTTTCAAATCGATTTTGGGATCGATTTATGTTTCTCCTTTCCAATCGGCTTGATTTCTTCTTATTTTCCCTAGCTTTCCAGTCGATTCGGGTTTCAAATCGATTTTGGGTTTGATTTCAATTTAGGGATTTTTGTCTGGGTTTGCGAATCAATTAGGGAATCATTTTGAGTTTTTGGAACGAATCAATCTAACTCCTTATCTAATCGATTGCGTGCTCTATCTGGGTTTAGGGTTTGTGTAAATCTTCTAATCGGCTTATCATTTGTTTTCTATTTTGCAGGTTTTGGCGATGGAAGAATATGAAAAAGCACAAGGAACACTTGTCCCGGGTAGACGCCGTCTCAGCTGCTCAAAACGGCAGCCCCAAAATCTGCCAAAGTGGTTCCACCATCGTTAACCAGGTTTTGCTATTAGTGCTTTTGCTATGAATTGGTTTAGTTATTGTCTTTGCTATGAATTGGTTTAGTTATTGCATTTGTTGATCGATTGGTAAAAATACTTTCGATAACCCTGAGATTGATTGAAACTAAAGTTTAAATCTAGACTGAACTAGAGTTTTCAAACTAGAGTTTTGAAACTAAACTCAAGAATAAGTAAATGTCTTAACTAAAACCTTTTTAGTTGGAAATGTAACTACAAACATTGATTTAAACTCTGAGTTGATGGGTTTATAAATGCTAAAAATCAAAACTGTGAAACTTTCTAACTGCTCAGATTTGATGGCTTTTAAATGCAACTTTGGATTTCAACTCTGGTTTTAAATGGTATTTTGGTTTTTAAACTGCTCAGGATTGAATATAAACTCAGGTTTTAAAAGGTACTTTGGTACTTTGGATTTCAACTCTGATTTTTAATTCCATTTGAACCACAAACCATAGCTTCCCAACTGCTCCGAGCTGATGGGTTATAAATGTTAATGACTAACTTCCTCAAACCAGCTATAAAGTAATCAACCACCATTTGATGAATATAAAAACTTATAACCTGCTCCCTAAATCAGTACTATAGTTCACTGTGTTGCTAGTAGAGAAACACAACCCATTCCCTTAAACATGGAAAGATCTATAGGTTTTGTTAACCTGTTAAACAGCCAATCCCCACTTGAACTTGAGTCACTAGAAGCTCATTGGTTTACTAGCCAAGGTTCTGAAGATTCTACTGTCAAAGAAAGATCAGGTGTGCAAGTTTGCTGGATGCTTTGAGGCGGCTCTGAGGGAGCAAAGAAGTGGCCAAAATGATGATGATGTGATGAAGGCTGCCTTAGAGATCTTCCACAATGATTACTCTGTCAAGTTCTCAATGGAACATGTTTGGAGGGAGCTCAGGCATGACAACAAATGGTGCTTCACCTTCCAGGCAAAAGATTCTGTGAAAGAGAAGCGCAAACAACCTGTGGAAGTTAGTGGAGAAGAGGAATCAGAGGGATCAAGGCCTATTGGGATCAAGACTGCCAAAGCAGCTAGTAAGCGGAAGAAAGGTCCTGAAGAAGTGAAGTTGTCAATGTTGCATGACATGTTGGAAATCAAACGGGATATCTCCAAACAGAAACTTCTTGAACGCTTAATAGCCAAAACTAAGCCACTTTCTGAGATGGAAACATCTCTAAAACTCAAACTTATGTCTGAGTTTTTATGATGCTTGATGGTGTGTTAGTTTTTTAGTTTAATTATGCAGTAGAATGTTTTAGTTGTCACTAGTGCTAGGCAATTGTGTTTTCTGTATAGATGGCTAACTCTCCTCTTTTTATTTGTTTCAGGTGAAGTACAAACCCAAGTGGCTAGTGAAGACAAAAGCTGATGTCTCACTCTTGTTCAGTCACGAGTTGTTGTATTTTTCTGCTTCTATTTTCATGTGAACCTTGTCACGGGTAGTGTTTGTCTCTTTATTTTCTTTACAAGTCCGTTTGAGGACTCGGCATATGACATATGATCTTGTAACTCTTTGCTACTCTCTCTATTTCTTCTGTCTGAAAAACATATGACATATGATCTTGTAACTCTTTGCTACTCTCTCTATTTCTTCTGTCTGAAAAAATCTTAATATGATCTTGTAGCTCTTTGCTACTCTCTCTATTTCTTCTGTCTGAAATTTTTTTGGTAATTGTATATCAAGCGACCAATTCCAATAATTTGTACAAAATGTCAACATCTTCATCCGATGAAGTCGACGAAATGGTGAACGAATGTTTCGAAGAAATCTTCAAAAATACGTACAACAACATGGTGGAACCTCAAACCTATAAGCAAAGAAAACGTGCTTATATAGAACGAAACCGCGAAGCAGGACACATCCGTTTATGGAATGACTACTTCAACGATGAACCGACATTTCTAGACCATTTATTCAGACGGCGTTTCCGCATGAACAAGCCACTATTCCTGCGTATTGTCGATGGCCTCTCAGAGAGCGTTCCATTCTTTCGACAAAGAAGAGATGCTGCCGGAAGGTTAGGTCTTTCTGCACTTCAAAAATGTACGGCAGCAATTCGTATGCTTGCCTATGGTTCTGCGGTTGACACGGTTGACGAATATCTCCGCCTTGGTGAAAGCACGACAATTTCATGTTTAACAAATTTCACTGAAGGAATAATAGCGTTATTTGGAGATGAGTATATACGAAGACCCACACCAGAGAATCTTCAACGGCTACTCGATATTGGAGAGATACGCGGGTTTCCTGGAATGATAGGAAGCATTGACTGTATGCATTGGGAGTGGAAAAATTGCCCAACCGCTTGGAAAGGATAGTACACTCGTGGATCAGGAAAGCAGACAATTTTCTTGGAGGTTGTAGCTTCACACGATCTTTGGATATGGCACGCTTTCTTTGGTCCTCGAGGTACCTTAAACGATCTTAACGTCCTCGATTGGTCACCTGTTTTTGATGACATTTTGCAAGGTCGAGCTCCAAGGGTGCAGTACGTGGTCAACGGACACCAGTACGATTTGGCGTACTACCTCACGGACGGCATATATCCAAAATGGTCAACATTTATCCAATCTATCTCACTCCCTCAAGGTGCCAAAGCAGAGTTATTTGCGAAAGTTCAAGAATCAACCCGGAAAGATGTGGAACGGGCTTTTGGAGTCTTGCAAGCTCGGTTTGCGATTGTGAAAAACCCGGCTCTTTTATGGGATAAGAAAAAGATAGGGAAGATTATGAGAGCGTGTATCATACTCCACAACATGATAGTAGAAAATGAACGAGATGGATACACTCAGTATGATACATCTGAATTTGAAGAAGGAGAAGGAAGCAGAAGTTCACGGGTGGATATGTCCTATAGTACCGACATGCCTACAAATCTCGGTAATATGCTTGGCATTTAGATCATGTTCGTGATAGGCGTATGCATGAACAATTGAAAAATGATTTAGTTGAAATTATTTGGAACAAGTTTGGTGAAGATGATGATTTATAAATATTGTATGTTTATGTGTAATCATTCAATAATAATGTGATGTTTTGGTGTGTTTAAATTTAATCATTCAATAATTGTGTGTTTAATTGTAAATATTAATGTTTAAAATTTAATATTTTTTCCCTAAGAACTCCAAATTGAGTAACACCATTGGACACCCAAATTCTAATAGAGTTCTTAGCTATTTAAAATAAAATAAAAATAATTAAAAAATACTTAAGAACTCCAATGGTAGTATTAGAGCACATTCAACGCAGTATCTTAACCTCGTATGTAGCATTAAAAAACAATAAAAAGAAATGAAAAAAAGAAAAAAGTGGAAGGCACGTATCTTAATTAGGAGCCCGAAGATACGGTATGTTAAGGGTACGTGGCACACATTCATTGGTTTGGTGAAACGTCTCTTAAGGAGGCGTGTTGTTTTTTTTTGGATCAGAACAATTTCATTTTCAGATCAGTTTCGGTTCCGTTTCAGATCCGTTTTTTTTGTTTTTCGGTTTTTAGATCCGTTACGAATCCATTTACGATTTTTTCGGCTTCCAGATCCGTTTCAGATCCGCTTAAAATATCCCGTTCTGAACCCAAGATACCCGAAAATATACCCAAAAATTTATTTTTGGATTGGTTTCGGTTCCGTTTTAGAACCGTTTTATTTTGTTTTCGGTTTTTGAATCCGTTACGGATCCGTTTACGATATTTTCGAGTTTCAGATCCATTTCATATCCGAAAATATACCTAAAAATACTCCAAAAATACCCGAAAATACTCGAAAATATCTGAAAATATCCGAAACCGAAAGAATCAAACCGAAATCGAACGGGTAACCAAAAAGATTTCGGATTTAAAATCCGTTTCGGATCCGTTTAAAAATTAAATGTACATTAATTTTTTATTTTTAAGAACCCTAATTAACAAACTAGCAATGGAGATCAAAAATTGCATGGTCTCTTAACTTAGCTCACTTTTAATATTAAAAATTTGTTACGATACCCATTTAGGGTATTAGGGTTGTTCTTGCTCTTACCATTGGAGATGCTCTTATCTAAGAGCCAACTCTTAAGCCCTCTCTCTATCTCTCTCTTCATCTCTCTCTCTTTTTAATTTTATTAATTTAATAATGTTAAGAACCTCAAATGGGATTCTCCCCATTGATCATGCTCTAATCCAATTACTATGCATATTTACGGTCACAACATTTAAAACCTTTCCCTTTTTTTGCCTTTGCCAAAGCGAAGAGAGAAGGCATAATGAAAGGCATGTTGTGAAACTATGAGAAAGATGTAACTTTATTNATAAATACTAAAGATAATTACAACATAACTTAGGATAATTATAACATAACTTGGTCACCAAGTCTACTACTAATGGACCTATATCTAATATGGGCTTGCGCCAAGCCCAATGGGCTATTAGTTATGGCAGCCACTAAATGGTTCATAACATTCCCCCTTGGATGTCATAACCATAAAGAGTTCATAATACGCTTTGAGGTTG
>OVAN01008638.1:0-17904 GCA_900406275.1 Anastatica hierochuntica | reverse complement strand
CGCCAACTGGCGCCAAGGCCAAGCTTTGTCCTTGGCGCCAATTGGCGCAAGAACAGGACACTTGTCTTGACGTCCGTTGGCCCTGAGGCGCGGATAACGTTCAGTCGTAACCCGTTGATTGAACCACGTCCCTTCCGATCGTCATTCCCTTCGAACCGTCATTCGACCATCTCTCGTAGCGTCTTGATTGGAGATTCCGTCAAACCGTCATGACAGGAATCACAAGGATTCGTGCTTTCCGTGGATTTCGTATCAATCGCGTAAAATAACGACAGTTAACTGAAACACCAGAAGAGTCTAAACTATGCGACCGATCGCGTAAGTCTACGGAGCCATTGTCGCGAGAATCGGTTTTCCGCGCTGAATCGTAAAGGCCATTTAGCCGCGAAACGGCCTGAAAGGGTCCAAACCGCGATGACGGTCCATTTACGATTTCCAGGCGAAAACCGGCCCGTTTGCGACGACGGCCCATCAGGGTTTCGCGAAATTGTAAAACTCTGGAAAGGTATGGAAGGATCTCGAAGATATTTGGAAGAATCACGAGAAAAGGAATATTCCCGCAAAGAAGATATGCACGAATCCAGACAGAAAAGGAAATCCAGCCGGCCTACGAGGATCTATATAAAGGATGCGAAGTCAAAGAGAAGGGGGGAGATTCATTCATTCACAGAGCTTTTCGTCATCACATAAACACTTAGAAAAACTAGGGTTCTTGTTTCGTTTTTCGTTAGCGAGCTGCGTCTCAACTAGGTTACGAGTTTTGTGCCTTAGTTCTAGGTAATCGTCACCAACAGATCTTGCGGCCATGGCTTAAACACCGGTTGCGCATGCTTCGATCTCGGAATTTGAATAAGACCCTTAACTTCTTTGTTAACTGTGTCTGTCGAATCGCTCTCCGTTTACGCTTTCTGCATATTTTAGATCCTATCTCATTTTCACTTTGTATTTGCTTACATTTATCTATCTTACGAATCCTGTCACTTGTTCATCGTCAATTCATATCACTTCGCAATATATTTCGTATTTTGTATTTTATTATCTAACTTTCTCACGATTTCCGTCTTGTTATCTTCGCAGTTTAACTTTCGTACTTTTTATTCAATATCTCGCTAATTCGTTGTCTCGATCTGTTGATCTTTGGTTAACAGAGTCCGTGAACCACATAACATTGACAGTGAGAATTTCGGTTCCCACAATCGCTGAAACCTAGGTAAAGGAGTTGATGACCACTATTAAGGATCTTCGGGCCAACAAGTAGGCTGAGGTGAGGCAAGCGGTGAGGGTCAAAAAGAAGGAGGTAGTGGCTGCATACTACAAGATTCTTATTGCTGTCAAAGAGAAGTTTGATCAAAAGAAGGATGAGGTTTCCCTTAAAACCTATGCTCAAGAATCGCAGGCTAATACCGATCTTTTGAAATCCATGTTAACCAATGAAATCAAGAGTGCTGAGGATGAGTACAACCGTTTGATGGCTTTACTTCCAGAGGCTACGGTTGCATATGAAAAGGCTCAGGTGTCTGATTTTTTCGTTGGCAAGCTTCCTCACCCCTAGATTTCTGAAAGTTTAGGTATCTTTGAGATTATATCCTTTCGAACCAGTTTCCATTATGAGAACTGGTGAATATGGCTCTAACTTAGGTTTGGTGAAACCTGAATTAGTTCGTGAAGAGGTTTCAAAGTGTGTGGAAGAAAAAATGATGAAGGCAAATTCGTGGAGGGAAAAGATGTTGAAGAAAGAATCGACGAGGAGTAAGAAGGCCGAGAGTTCTGCTCTCTTTTATTTTATTTAAGTTTTAGTTTGAGACTTTGCCCAATAGGGCTTTATCTGCTGGTTTGTTGTTTAGACTTATTGCCTGAGGAGACATTTAAACCTTTTTCATGTTTCGGGTCCTTAGATTTTTCGTGGCTTGAGGAGGCCTTTAAACCCTGAACTTTAGTTGCATGGTAAGGCGTTATTCTATTAAGTTTCAGAATCTTCTTTTCCTTTTATTCGTTTAAGTATCAGCTCTTATCTTGCTCGATAAGGTATAGTCATTATTCTCGGAAAACATTCTATTACTTAACTCATGTAGCCACTTGTCATTCCCAAGAGAGGATTGTTTCGTTTAATTGTTTCAATTATTTGAGGAGCAATTGGGGAAAAACTTTCCATTAGATCTTTTTTGTTTTTCCAAGCATTGTCGTTATGGGCTCTTTAAGCACCAGATTTTGGGCTTTCCAAGTATTTGAAATAAGTTCCGATTTCATGAGGATTGGATTTTCGAGAATGGATATTATAGACTTATAAAGGTTGAATGTTTTGGCAGTTAGGTTTTCGGGGGAACCTTTATAAATCAGGTTTCGGGGAACCCTCGGGAGTCAGGTTTCTGATACCTGAAGTTGGTTATTATGGATTTAGGAGAATCAGGTTTCTGGGAACCTGAAATCGATTTTAGGATTTTAAGACCTTTTGACAATTGGGTTTCTAGAACCTGAAACTGATTTTAGGATTTTAAGAACTTTTGAGAATCAGGTTTTTGGAACCCGAAACTGATTCTAGGATTTTATGACTTTTTGAGAATCAGGTTTCTAGAATCTGAAACTGATTTTAGGATTTTAAGACCTTATGAGAATTAGGTTTTTGAGAACCTGAAACTGATTTTAGGATTTCAAGACCTTTTGAGAATTGGGTTTCTGGAACCTGAAACTGATTTTAGAATTTTAAGACCTTTCGAGAATCAGGTTTCTGGAACCGGAAACTGATTTTAGATTTTAAGACCTTTTCAGAATCAGGTTTTGGCTTTCCTAGTTGACGCTGGCATTGAGTACAAACGAGTAATAAAAATTATGTTGTTAATACAAAACTTTGAAAAATGCTTGAGGTCTTGATCATATTGAGGGATTCGTAGGCTAAAGTCTTGTCTCTCGGCTCCATGTATTCTGGATGTAGTGGCTTTTGGCTCTATGCCTTTGTTAAAGCATTTATCCCTTTTGGGAAGCGTATAAGATTATTTAAAGGATTGGGGCTGAACTCATTATGCGGAGCTGCCTATGTACCCTGTCAAGAGATCAAGCCTAACGTAGTTCGATTTGTTGATAGTACCTAATGGTAATACTTTTTGAGGTTCATGGCGTTCCATGATCGTATTTTTGGTACTCCGGTTCAGACTTTTACAAATTTATCGACGCCAAGGCGTACTATGTGGGAGATCTGATACGGACCTTCCTAATTAGTACCTAGTTTCCTGGCGCCTCGTTGTTTGGTATTTTCGTACACCTTCCGTAGTACGAGATCATCTACTACAAACCTCTGTGGTTTCACGTTAGAGTTGTAGTGTTGAGCCATAGCTTGTTGGTAATTTTGAATATGGATTAGGGCCTGGTCCCGTTGTTCCTCAATTAGGTCGAGGTTATCAAGTAATAGCTGGTTGTTGACCTCGGTATTTGATGCACATAGGTTTCGTCGGAGGCTCTCGGCTAAGACTTCGGCAGGAACGATAGCTTCCATCACATAAGCTAAAGAAAAGGGGTCTCTTCTGTAGCTCTTCTTGGGGTGGTTCGGCATACCGAGAGAACCTCTAGTAGTTTTCGGCCTAAGATTTCTTCTTGGCACCCAGACGTTTCTTGACGTTTGCTAAGATTGACTTATTACCAGCCTCCGCCTGGCCGTTTCCTTGAGAGTATCGAGGTGTAGACGTAGTGAGACGTATGTTCCACGATTCACAGAATGCACTGAAATCGTCGGATATGAACTGCAATCCGCTATCGGTGACAATTTCATAGGGGATTCCGTGGCAACATACAATATTTTTCCACACGAACCTCTCCACTTCAAATTTAGTCACTTGTTGGAGGGCCTCAGCCTCTATCCATTTGGTGAAATAGTCAGTTAGGATTAGCAGAAAGCGTAGTTTCTGTTGTCGTTTTCCTGAGGCTACTAATGGTCCGACGACATCCATTGACCATCGCATAAAAGGATAACGTGCAGATATCGAGGATAATTTGTCGGTTGGTTGATGAATTAACGGAGCATGTCTTTGACACTTGTCACATTGAGAGGAGTATGTCCGCAAGTCTGCGATTATGGTTAGCCAGAAGTAACCTTGTCTTTTGATTCCAATGGCCAGGGCTTGGCCATCAGAGTGGTTCCTGCATGAGCCTTCGTGTACTTCTGCCATAATTTTAAGAGCATCAAGGCTGTGAACATACTTAAAGCTTCCTGACATGCTTCATTTGTAAAGGTTGGAGTCGATTATGCAATACCTTGCACTTAAAGCTTTGAGTATTCGAGCTTCCCACTTGTGTGTATGGGGGGGGGGGGGTACACCCTCCAAGATGTATTGCATAATTGAAATTATCCCATCTTCTCTCCTAATGATCTTATTAGTGAGAGATATCATTGGATCTTGTGCTGCCTCGTTCGTAGGGTCCAGGTTAATTTCGGTATTTGGCTCTTCATGAGTATGAATCATGCACCCGAAGGTATTCTGAGGATTAGGTTCCGAAGGATTCCTATTCTCAAGGACACCTGCCATGCATATGTCTAAACCCGAAGGCTGAGGCAGTAAGGTTTGCCTTTTGAAATTTCGCATTTAGGTTTTTGGGAACCAAAAGGTGGTAAGGACTTGTGTAAGAGGTTCAATCTGGGTAGTTGTGGTAGCTATTACCTGAGGCTGACTGTCGTCTTTTTGGTTTTCTGACTCATTCATGATATAAGCTTTGGTAGCTATATTAATGTTGGGTTTGTATATACCTTCGACTGGTATGATACGTTTTACAAGGGGGTCAGAGGTGGATTCTAATGCTGCCAGGGCATGGGCAGAAGAGTTTTCTCTTTGGGGGATTCTCATTAGCTCGAATTTATCGAACTGTTTGGTGAGGTTTTGAACGACCTCGAGGTATGCCCTATTCTCTCGCCCCTTATTTCATATTCTCCATGAAATTGGCTAGCCACTGTTGGGAATCGCTGTAAGCGTTTAGCTCTCGGATCTCAGGACCTAATGCTAGTTTTAGGCATGCGATTAGTGCCTCGTATTCAGCTTCATTATTCGAGGGACTGAAGCCTAATCTATAAGACTGTTCGATTACTTCGCCAGCTGAGGAGGTCAACCTTAAGTCGATCCCGAAGCCTTGTCTCAGGATGCTCCATCAACATGGAGTGTCCATTTCAGGGTTATTGAGATTGCATCAGAGTGGTCGACGACTAACTCAATAACGAAATCGGCTAGGACCTAAGCTTTACTGGCGGTTCGGGGTCGATATTCTATATCGTATTCGCTAAACTCGATGACCCATTTGGCGAGGCGCCTAGACTGGCTGGGACTATGAAGTATTGTCCATAGTGGTTGGGACGTCATCACAATGATTGGGTGTGACTGGAAGTAAGGTCAGAGTTTTCGGGGTGCAGTCACAACTTCTAAAGCCAATTTTCCATAGCAGGATACCTTGTCCCCCTTAACTGGCTTAGAAAATATCGGAGGTTTCGGTAGGTAAGCTTTGAGCTGCTTAAAAGCTTCCTCGCACTTTTCATCCCAATTGAATCTTTTATTATTCTTTAAGAGTTTGTAAAACAGAAGGCACTTATCGGTTGACCTGGAGATGAATCGATTTAAAGGTGTGATTCTCCTAGTTAATCTATGTACCTCCATGGTTGTCCTAGGAGACGACATTTCCAGGAAGGTGGCTATCTGTTTCAGGTTGACTTTGATACCATGCTCGGTTACCAGGAACCCCAGAAATTCAGTTGACGGTACTCCGAAGGGACACTTGGCAGGATTTAGCTTCATGTCATACTTATTTAAGATATTGAAGCGTTCTTTTAGGTGGGCGATATGGTTTTTTTTCCTTTAAATATTTGACTAACATATCGTCAATGTAGACTTCCATGGTCTTTCCAAACTGTCGGCAAACATCTTGTTTACTAGCCTTTGGTAGGTAGCTCCGACGTTCTTTAAGCCAAAAGGCATGACTTTGTAGCAATAAGTGCCTTGTTCAGTTATGAAAGCAGTTTTTTCTTGATCCTCAGGATCCATCATAATTTGGTTATATCCTGAAAAGACGTCTGTCGGGCCCAAATATCACCCCCTTCAAGGCCCATTAAAAACATTGAAGTCCAGAGAATATCATGTTGAAGCCCAAGTACCTGAAGTCTAGGTACTTGAGGGCCAGGTACATGAGGGCTAAGTACCTAAGGTCCAGGTACCTGAGGTCCAGATGGCTCTGGATTCCTCAGCAACCGAGTTAAGATACCCAGGTACCTGAAGTCCAGATACCTGATACCCAAGTATCTGGGGTCCAGACGGCTCTGGATACCTCAGATACCGGGTCAAGTATATTGTTGTTGAAGATGTCGAGATTTCAGGAGTAGACTCCTGAGATTTCAGGAGAAGATCTCGGAGGTACCAGGTGGTGGAACAACTTCAGCCACTTTAATATATTTAGAATATAGATTTCTACGATCATCTCCTTGTAATCAATATTATCAATACCATCATTATTTTCTTTCAATCTTTGTAAACAAATCAAGTTCTAATTCATGTTTCGACCACTTTGTAAAACGTTGTTGATTATCCAAATTTTTATACTATCGTTCGATCCATCTACAACTTTTATGGGATTCTCCCACATATTCTTCTTTCTCATCCAAACACTAAAAAATTCAAGTGTGGATTTCGTGATCCACATTTTGGTGCTGTGTGTGGGGCTGGAGTCATTCAATCCCCCACTCCATTAGCTGAAGATTGATCCGATCAATCGAAATTTGGATTGATCCGAATTTACGTCTCTAACGCCGATTCTACGCTCACCGACAATGGCTGCCCCTCAACAATAGCAATTACATATCCGAGCTGAGGAATTCGGGCAAGGTATTGCAGACCAGGTGGAACCTAGTGACCCTCAGCTCGACAAAGTGGGCCAAGTATGTATAGATCCTGACAATCCCGATCACTGCATAGGGATCGGCGCGAAGCTCGACAAAGAAATTTTGAGAGAGTTGGTCTCCTTCCTCAAGGAGAATAGGCATACGTTCGCCTGGTAAATCAACGACATGACAGGGGTTGGTATTGATGTGACATTCCACGAGCTCAACGTCGATCCAACATACAAGCCCGTCCGACAGAAGCGCATGTAGCTTAGATCGTAAAGAGTAGAGGCGGTCAACTCAAAGGTAAACTGATTGCTGAAAGCAAGGTCGATCATAGAAGTGAAGACCAGGCTGGTTAGCAAATCTTGTAGTGGTAAAGAAAAAGAATGGAAAGTGGCGAGTATGTGTGGACTTCACCAATCTCAACAAGGCATGCTCAAAAGATAGTTTCCCGCTACCACATATAGATTGGTTGGTCGAGGCAACATCCGAGAACAGGTTACTCACCCTTCTCGATGCCTTCTATGGCTATAACCAGATCCTGATGCATCCAGATGATAGAGACAAAACAAATTTAGTGACCGGTCGAAGGCTATACTGCTACAAGGTAATGCCATTCAGACTAAAGAATGTTGGGGCAACATACCAACGACTAGTAAACAAAATGTTCTCGGACCAGCTCGACAAGACAATGGAAGTGTATATCTACGATATGTTGGTAAAGTCCCTCCGCGAGGATGATCATGTCGGCCACCTGAAAGAATGCTTTTCCATCCTCAACAAATATGGGATGAAGCTTAACCCAACCAAATGCACTTTCACTGTAACCTTAGACGAATTCCTAGGGTACTTAGTAACGCAACGATGAATTGAGGCCAACCCCAAGCAAGTTTCAGCTATCACAGGAATGCGGTCCCCGACCTCCACACGCGAAGTCCAAAAATTAACAGGCAGAATCGCTACGCTTAGCAGATTCATTTTCCTGTCGATTGACAAATGCTTGCCATTCTACCAGAAGCTCTGCTCTAACAAGATATTCGAATGGGATGACTCATGCGAACAGGCGTTCCAGCAACTCAAGGAGTACCTTCCAATTCCTCTGGTGCTTACCAAACCTAAGACAGGGGAGATGTTGTACTCGTCCAGGAAGAGAGCGGGGAGCAGAAACCAATCTTTTACGTCAGCAAGTCTCTAAGAGATGTCGAAACCCGGTATATGATGACCGAGAAGTTAGCCTTGGCAGTGGTGACCGCAACTTGCAAGCTCCGACCTTACTTCTAGTCCCACTCCGTGTCAGTGCTATCCAATCATCCGTTGCGATCAATCATGCATAGCCCAACGCAGTCTGGACGACTCGCTAGGTGGGCAATCGAGCTCATCGAGTATGATAGCGAGTACAAGCCCCGAACGGTGTTGAAATAGCAAGTGCAGGCCAATTTTATAAGCGATAACCATCCAAAAGAAAGCATGAATGGTAAGATTGGCACCACGTGGCAGCTGCATGTCGACGGGTCCTCCTCGCGAAAGAGCTCTGACGTGGGCGTCCAGCTTATATCACCAACGAGAGAAGTTGTGGAGCGCTCATTTCGATTGGCGTTCTCGACATCGAATAACGAAGCCAAGTACGAGGCACTGCTCGCCAGACTCTGTTTGGCCAAAGCAATTAAAGCGCAGAGCGTGGACGCAACTGCAATTACCAACTCATCGCGAGCCACTACAGCGGTGAGTACGAGGCTCGAGAAGATGCGTACCTAAAGGTCGTCCATGAGGCAGCGTTGACATTTGAAGGATTCACACTAACGAAGGTTCCGCGCAAAGAAAACACTTTTGCCGACGCACTCGCTGCTCTAGCCTCCGCCATGAACGAAAGTCCTCGCCGGGTAATCCTTGTCGAGACCATTACAAGGCCCAACATCGTCGGCGCCCTCAGCGATCCGTGTGACGCCAGCACCTAGCTATCCTTGGATCTTCACAAAGACAACTTAGGTGATGATCCCAACGGTCATTTTCTAGACGAACTCGGAGACGGTCCAGATTGGAGAACGGAGATTATGTTCTACATAGCAGATGGAACGGTACCCGATAACAAGTGGTAGAGCCGTAAAATGAAACAGTGGGGCGCCCATTATACACTGTTCGAAGACAAACTGTTCCGACACAGTGACACCGGGTACTCCTCTATTGCATCTACGACGAGGAGCTCTGACAGGTTCTTAAGGAAGTTGACTCTGGCGTTAACGGCAACCACGCAGGAGGTCGGTCGCTAACTCAAAAGATGCGCAAAGAAGGGTACTACTGGCCTACGATGGACAAAGATTGCGTCGCTTATGCCCAAAAGTGTGAGCGTTGCCAGAGGTACGCCCCGACAATAAACCAACCGGGCGAGCTGATGCGGTCCGTTTTGACGCCTTACCCATTCATGCGCTGGACAATGGACATCATTGGCCCTTTACATATGTTGAACAAAAAGAAGTATGTCTTGGTCCTAACAGACTACTTCAAAAAGAAGAGGCCTACGCCAAGATCAAAGACGACGACATCATCAACTTCCTCTGGAAGAACATCCTTAAGCGCCAGGGTATCCCATACGCCATCGTCACCGACAATGGGATGCAATTCACCTCCACGAACTTCAAAAACTTCTATGCCACCTACAAAATCAAGATTCAATATTCAATACCGTGAAACCCACAAGGTAACGGACAGGCCAAGGCAATTAACAGGCTAATGTGTCAGTATTTTAGTAGGTTTTTAGTACGGTTTTCATTCGAGATCTATGGTTTTTAGTATGTATTCAGATTATTTTGGCGCGATTTTGTGTTCTTTGTTGTTTTTATAGGATCCGAGCTTGAATGTGCAAAAAGGAAGCATTTTGGATGGATTTCAAGCCTCGAAGGAAGTATTCGTGCAAAGCTGGAAAATACACATTTTTCTGGACACAGATCGACCGATCCAGGGACATGGATCGGTCGATCCCTGTCCCGAATTGCGGACCGATTTGACGAAGAACCAGACCGAACTTATTTCGAACCGGATTTCACCTAAAGACCTAGACTCGAGTTTCTGCTTTCATTATGCAATTTTTCAGACTTTGAGAGAGCTTTGAGAGAGTTTGTAACCTAGGGAGAAGAAGCTCTTTGTTCTTAGATCAAGAAGTCTTCGGAACCCTCTTTTTACTCTTGTTTTGGATTAATACAATGATTTCTCTCTCTGGTTTGATTTGTGTTGATTCTCTGAACATGAGTGAGTAGTTTAATCTTTGGGTTTAGGGTTCTCACAAAGGGGATTCATGATTTGTTGATATAGAATTGAATGATTAGGGATATTATTTAACGGATCTTCATCTATGGTTAATCGTAATGCATGAAACTGAATTGATCACTTAGTTTCTGATCTTAGGTTGTTTAACTGCTGGAAGGTGAATATTTAAATGCATGAAAGAATTATAGATGAGCAATTCTTCTTAAGCCAACGGAAGTTGATGTTTAAGTGAATTGTGAACCTATCAAACCTGTTAGTAATACATGACAAGAAATTGAGGGTCAACGGAAGTTAGTCTAGAGGTTTCTAGTGCATAGGGTGCTGATGCTACGAAAGTAGATCAGTTCTAGATTAGAATTTGAGTACAATACGATTCTTAACCTCTTCCCTAATCTGTAGTTTAAGTGAACAATGAAATGTTTCCTTGAGAATATCCGATGCCCAACACTTCTTTGAATTGTTTACAACCTCGTTGCTTGCTGCGTTTTATTTGCTCTCTTTATTTCGATATTTGCATCATCTTACAAAACATCTTTTTAGCGTTAGCCCGCTGTTTGATTTTATTTCTTCCTGCTACTCTTTGGTCTCTGTGGATTCGATCCCGAACCACTACAACGTACATCTGTGCGCTTGCAGTGTTATCTCGGGTGAAAACCTGAGCTATCACAGGCGCATCATCGAAGGCCTTAAGAACGGCTGACATCAAAGAAAGTGGGTTGGGCATTTGAATTGGACGGCGTGCTTTGGTCACATAGGACAACTCCACGGTGCGACACCCAATAGTCTTCGTACTCCCTGGTTTACAGTGTGAACGCCGTCATTCCTGTTAAGGTACGCATCCCAACATTGCGGTGACAAATCCTCCCGTTCGATGAGCTGTTGAACAGCGAGCTGCTGGAAGGCAATCTTGACACTCTGGAAGAGCATCGGGATTTGGCTTTCATACGGCTCCAAACCTATCATAATCAAGTGGCTAGGTATTATAACAGGAACGTGCACCCGTGTGCATTTCAAGAAGGCCATTTACTATTGAGAAGAGTCGTGCAAAACACCTCAGAGTATCATGCGGCAAAGATCGGAGCTAGTTGGGAAAGACCTTATAGTGTTACCCGCGTTGTCAAGCCTAAGGTTTACCAGCTCGTTGGCATGAACGAAAAGCGCGAACTTCATCCCTGGAATTATGTCAATCTCAAGAAGTATTATTACTAAGCATGCTTAAAAATACATGGTTCTTTGAAACTACGTTCTTTCTTTGGTGTAATCGAACTACAACACAAATTGATCCATATGGGGTACGTAGACAGCCCGTCATGGGGCAATTGTTGTATAATAAAATATATATCACATTAAAGCATTGTCTCATGAGTTTTCCTCCGAGCTCACACGTTCGAGTCCTGGCCTGACTCACCAACCTAACTGTGTGTTTCTCATAAGCGCCTTGGTGAAATGACACCTGATTGTTGAAGGGAAGCTCAGAGTAGTTTCCTTATAATCCTACATGAGCTTAAGCACACCCCAAAATAAAGTCGGGTCACGCCCGCAAAACGCTTGAATAACTTGAGTGTGGTATGGGGTAAGCCGCTTCAGTTCGCACCAAAAAGCCTCGTCTACAACAGGGTAAGCCAGAATCACTTTTTGCACCTATGTTATGCTTCCTTTATGATAGGCTGCGAGCATCGAAAAACTGGGTCTACAGCTATCGACCTGGATTCGAGCATGACCTAAGGGAGGAATGACGACAGTCTCTCTTCTCCCTTCGCATCATAATCCACATAAAATGTCACCGAGGTCTCTTTCTTTCTTCTCCCTTCACATCATAATCCACATAGAACCTCGCCGAGGTCTCTTTCTTTCTTCTTCCTTCGCATCATAGTCCACGCTAAGCCTTGTTGAGTCTCGCGAGAGCTATCGTAATCACCATAAGGTCTCCTTGGGCAGTGTCAATGAGGAGCGACGTTTGTCGCAATGACATGTTCTTTACCCGCGTAATGGAAAATACTACGGATGATTAGATGATTGTCGCTAAGTCCGTATCAAAAAACTATATTGTTCTAGTAGTAAGGGAGGTTGGCAATCGGGAATTATGCAAAACGCTAGAAGAAATAAAGTAAAAACCTCAAATTGAAGCCCTTCAGGGCATAAATTTTGGATTAACGCCCTCCCGGGCACATTTAAAGCGGAGTTCTGGATTAAATCCCTCCCGGACACATCAATATTTGAAATAAAAGTAGAGTAAACAAAACAAATACAAGTAAAATTCTTTTCAAGCCACATGCGGTCTATTCTTGGTCTTTGGCGAGTTCAGATGCAACCTCGGGGGAGATAACACGAAAGTTGGACTCGAACTGATCGAAAGTTAAAGCGGATAGTTCCACAGCAGATGGATCTGACGCTCTGGAGGGGCTCGTGGTTACTGCAGCGGTTTACACAACAGACGACGCTTCTGCCATCGACTGCTCCTCAGTCACCACTCTCGTGGTCTCTTGTTCAACGACGACCAATTCTTGAGATGTGATTTCTTGTGGATTAGTGAAAGTGGAGGCCGCTGCTGGAACTGTCAGAGGGAGGGGAAACACGAAGGTCATGTTTTAGATCGAGCTGGACAACGTCCATAGTCTCAAGCTCCGCCTTAAATTCTATGAGGGCACTCTCCCATCTCTCCTTATCGGCCTCTAGGCTGGAGATGCCCCTGTTCGCTAAGTCCTTTAGTAGCTCAGCACCAGTCTAGTCCAGAGACTAGAGAAGCGCGTTCTCCTACACAAGCTCCAGATCTTTGATATCCCTTTCCACCTTCTCAAACATGGGCTTGTACTTGGCCACCGCCTCTTTCCAGGAACCCCTAGCAGCTTTCCGAACCTCCCGATCCTTCTGGAGCTTAAGCCTATCCACTTTCTCAGCATGAGCACTCCGAGATGACTCAAGCTTCCACATGAGGTTGTTCTTTGCCTTTAGCATCTTCTCTAGCTCCTCCGACAGCTCAGACTTCTTTTTCTTAGCTTCCTCCTGACATGCCTCCAGCAACTTCTGCAGCTCGGCTTCGAACAGCGTGGCCGCTTCCTTAGCACCTTTTAGCTCCTCCTAGCGGAGGACAACGTGGAGCACAGAGCGGCATTGCTCACCTCAAGCTCGTTAACCTTCCTCAGGAGAGCCTTGCAGGAGAATTCCACATCAATTGTGCGGTTGATAAAACCAACGATCTTCTTCCTCTCTATCTTCAGGTCGTAGTAGTCCTTGAAGGCAACCTTCTTCACCTGCTCCTCATACTCAAGCCTCAGGCAGTTGATGACGCCCATTTGTTGAGGATAGAAGAAGAGGCAACATTAGTGAGGGACCCAAAAAGGAAACGAGAGAGATGAGGAGCAGGAGTTCTACCTTGGTGTTTCGCCGGCAAATGTCTTGGTAGGTGAAAGAATTTCTAAGGAGTTTCTCGGGGATGGGCTTGTCCCCGGCTAAACGAAAGTACCGATGGAGTGTCTCATTCCCCTGGGCATCATAGGCGAGAGGGACTACTCCAGTAAAACCAAACTCAAAACCATATTCCCCGACTTCAATAACTCGATGGTCAGGGTCCTTGGCTGGACCTTTCCCTTTGACTTCCAGGAGGTCAGAAATCCATGCGTTGTCATCTTTCAGAGATGACCTTGTCTTTTCAACCCTCCTTTCCTAGGATCTTCGGTGGTCCGCATCATTCTTATGGGATAATCTCCTTTCCTCCGACCTCCGCTGGTCGGAGGCCATGACTTCCCCGGCCTTCTGCCCAGAAGATCCCTTCTCTTCCGCCCTCGGTTTTTTTTCGAGAACTGCAGAAGAAGAGGAGGAGGACCTTTTATTGGACATAGGGTCCACCGACTGTGTTGAAGATAGTGGGGGCGCTTCTTTGCGTGACGCATGCTCTTTGTTAGTTCGGGAGGATGTCTCTTTGTCTCTTCTCTTGTCAGAAGCAGCTTTAGCCTTCGCGAGGGCAGCATCCTACACAGATGCAGTTGCATGAATGATTGGAACCCTAGAGCTCGGGGGAGGCGGAGGCATCAACACGAGGGAAGAGGGAGCGGCGTCGTCACCTCTAGTAGGGGTCATAGCCTTTTGGGAGCCCTAGGAGTTTTAGCAGAAGTAGAAGGAGCAATGCCCTTCATAGTAGAAGTCTCAACCCGCTTTGAGCATCAGAAGCAACTTTTTGAGCAGCCTCAGCCTGCCCTTTCTCAACCCACTTGCGGGCCAGCTTGATAGCTCTCTACTCCAAGTTCGGAAGCTGCACAGTGGGATGCACCATTGAAGAAGGAAATTGGATGCAGAGTGGGGTAGGAGACTGGATATGGAGAGGAGGCGAAGATTGGACAAATTCCCAAGCAGCTAAGGAGGCAATAACAGCGACAATTCATGTGGCATTGAAGATGACCTACCTACGCTTCTAGATTGACCTGAGAGCAGCAAGGTCATCACTTTAGGTCGGGAAGTCCTTAGCTTTCTTGGGAAGCGGACGAGCTGAAAACCAAAAAAAAAATAAAGAGGAGGTTAGCAACATAATCACACACAGCCAAAAAACACGACTTGGACAGGTCGCCTACCATCGTCAAAATTCCAGCTCCTGCGAGCTGTTCTGGCAAAGAGAGCGGGTAGGGAGTTAGAGCTAGTCTGCACGTATAAGTATGAATTCTCCCAGAAGTCGATCTTACTGTCTGTGAGTGTGACAAGTTGGGGGTTTCCGGTGACATAGTAGATCCCCAACTTCTTGTTGATACACTTGAAGGAGGTCAAGCGCTCAAGAAGTTTAACCCCTAGCTTGAGGTTAATCTCAGTGGTGAGGAAAAATAGACCCACAATAGTCATGATTCCGCCGATGGTTAATTGGGAGATGGTGATCTGACGCCGGTGGCAATAAGCCATAAGAAGATGAGGAAGGGGAAACCAAAGCGGCAGTTCATGAAGAAGGATTCGTAGATGCAGAAGTACCCAGGAGGAGGCATTTAGGGTCTATCTTCAGGGGAACGAAGCAAGAACACCACGTTGTCAAGGACGTCCTATTCCTTCCTCAGCGTCTGGAGGGATTTGACGGTGCTCGTTGTCGGGGCGGCAACGGGAGCGTTCGCTAAAGGAACCACGACCACCGACACAACGTGGACAACAACGAGATGACCTTCCTCTGGAGGACCATCCTCGTCAATAGCGACGACAAGGTCTCCTTCACCCCCAGTCGCGTCAGGATCTGCGCGAAAGAAAGGTTGGTCAACGGTCTCTTCTTCTAGGAAGGGCCTCTCGTCGGAGGTCCTAGGAGCATCGTCAGGGCTAATAACGAAAAGAGGAGAGGGAGACAAGGGTTTTCTCGTGTGCGTGATTAGAGATTCATAGTCTGTAGGGGAAGAAAATAAGGGATTCGATTCACGATAGAGAAAAGTAACAAAATCACAAAAACCTGAGAGATTCGAAAGAGAGATAAAAAGAGAGAAGTGGAAGAGTTAGAGAGAAAAAAACATTTTTGATGGAGACGGAAGAAACACAAATGGAAAGGGAGGCGTAGAATTTTATCTTTAAATGACGCAAGTTTCAAGGATTACATGGAGGATGGAAGCAGTGACGAGACCCATGCAAATCTAATCAAGATCCAATCAAATCTTTGCAAAGTTAACCAAGAAAGTTAACCGAGTTTTCAATTGGAAACTCGTATATTGGAACCAGATTATGGGATTCCTAATTCGTAAATCCCATCAAAGAGGAGTCAATTAAGAGTCCAATTCACGGGATCCTTAATTGATTACCTTTGATGAGCTTCCCAACCAAAACCTGGTTCGAATAAGCTAGAAACTGAACCGAACTAATGAGTTGGGCCTTTGATGGAAGAAAGGATAAAAGAGGTCAAAGAAGAAAAGAAAGATATGGGCCTGAGAAAGGAGGAAGGCTCATAGAGTCCAAATCAGGTCAACAACGAGGTCAGTGGCATTAAGAGCCAATGAATCGCATAATGATGAAAAAGGATTTGCTGGAAGAAATCTAGTGGCCGTTATGATTCTGTAGCATTTCTTTATAATCTTTTGAAAGGAAATCAATAACAACAATCTTCTTATTTCATTCTTGTTACTCAATCTTCGCAAAACTATCCTTAAATTCTGAGTTAGGTTTTGAGATCCATCACCGGGTGTGAGATCTTCAAGATCGACGAGGCTTTCCTCTTGCCACTGATGGATCCACTTCATGATTACCAACCTCAAATCGAAGACACAAGGTCTTAACGGTCCAACAATCAAATAATCACTACTACACCGTCGTGTAGCATGCATCCAGGTGATTATCCCGACTTGTACCCAGTGTCTGGCCAGAGAACAAGTCTCATCCAGATCACTATAAAGAGGATACCAGTGACTATCACAACATTCTACCCGAATGTCGGAACCTCATAGATCGCTCTTGAAGGAGAGTCTGTGGATATTTGGGTCACCTACCTGGCAAACCCCTCCATGGTCACCTACACGGTGAACTATTTCTTTTCCTCACGAATTCCTGAACGAGCAAACCCGTTACAATACCTGCACATAAACGTTACACATGCACAAACATATTACACCTTCTGAGCTGGAGTCCGAATGATATAACTCAATCATACAATCCACATATATATATGTTATATCCCCCGAGCTGAGGCATGAACAATATAACCCAATACCTCTGACAACAACATGGATTACACAATAATCATACCATCAATCATCATGCATCACACAATCACATTATCAAAAATATCACACAAGCATCGTCTCTGACCATTTACTTACGTCTTTCCATTTACTTATTTCATTTAAATGATTCTACGGTTCAACATGCAACACACAATACCCTCGTTTTGCAGGCACTAATCGCACCTAACTATCCATCCTATAACCGAGAATCACTTGGATGTTTGAATTGGTAGTTTGGTCCTAGCGTACTCCTATCTCGCGGTTGACTCGGCTTGAAACCTTTAACTAAATATTCCTAGAACAATAAGATTTCCGATGTTTAGGACACCGAAAAAAATACTTAGTTCTAAACTAATTATTTACTAAACTATTATTAAAGCTAGGGTTTTAGGCTTACCTTATGACTCGAGTTCTGGAGGTCTTCTTTAGGTTTTAGGATGGGAAATAACTAAAGGGATATACGGGTATTTATATGTGGGGAAAGGAGGAGCTTAAGGAGGTAGTGGCTAAGCACAAGGTGGCACGAAGGACACCATTGTTGGGGTCAAAAACAGTCCTCTCAAAATTAACGTCCAAGATCGCATCTTTAATCAAACTTACTCGGAAACACGACCAACGTTTGGACTCGTCGTTGTTTAGACTTAGCATCGACTAGACTTACCGTTGTCTAGACTTAACGTCGTCTAACCTTACCATCATCTAAACTCACCATCGTCTAGAGTTAACGTCGTCTAGAATTATCGCCATCTAGATTCGCCGTCATCTAGACTTGCCGTCATCTAGACTTGTCGTCGTCTAGACTTACCGTCGTCTAGACCGCAAGCCAATTGGGGTCTAGACGATCTTTCAAAGAAGTCTATCCTTCCGCGAGAAACTAAAACATCCGAATGCTAAAGTTAGCATCAATGGCTTTCGGACAACTCTCACAAGGCCACACGATACATCCTTCGAAGCGAAACGAAACCACCGAAAGCATCGGAGAACCGCGTCGTTTCGGAGAACTATCTAAACGCCGATTGACGGCAAACCTACGAACGAGTCTTGGAACCGATTGATGACTGAATTAGAGGCCGATCTAAGCGTCGATTGAAACCAAGACCGGAGGTCCGTCTTGGTGCCAATTGGCGCCAA
>OVAN01008637.1:0-17738 GCA_900406275.1 Anastatica hierochuntica | reverse complement strand
TAAGTCCACTTACGATTCTAGACGAGAATCGGCCCATTTGCAGTGACGGTTTCGCTAGGGTTTCGTGATTAATGTCAAAGTCGGCAGGATAAGGAAAGATCTCGAAAAAGGATATAGGAAAAGGAATATTTCCGCAAAGGGATAAGCACGAATCGGGACGGAAAAGGAAACAAGCCAAGCCCACGAAGATCTATGTAAAGGACGCAAGGATGGGGAAGAAAAAAGAGACGTTTCATCAGATAGAACTTTTTGTCACCGCAAAACACTTAGAAAAAACTAGGGTTCTTACTTTGTTTTCGTTAGCGAGCTGCGTCTCAACTAGGTTACGAGTATACGTTGTAGTTCTAAGTAATCGTCGCCAACTGTTCTTGCAGCCACGACTTAACACCGGTTGCGCACGCTCCGATTACGAATTTAAATAAAATCCCTTAACTTTCTTTGTTATTTGTGTCTGACGAATTGTTCTTCGCTTACGTTTTTCGTTTACTTTTGATTCACTCTCGTTATCTACTTGTTTCGTTTCGCAATCTGTTCATCTCTCAATTTCACCTTACGAATCTTGTTAACCCGAATCTCGCAATATGTTCTCATATTCGTTTTACTCACGCTCTTTTTGTTTGATCTTATCTCGCAGATTAATTTCGTATTTCTTATCTATTAACTTTTGCACTCACTGCTTGATCTGTCGATCTTTGGCTACAAAGAGTCCGTGAACCACATAACATTGACAGTGAGAATTTCGGTTCCCACAATCGACATTATGCAAGCCGCTATAGAACTGGCTGGTCGATAGCAGCAAGCATTTGTAGTCCTTTATCTTCTCTTCGCTCATTTTCTACCTTCTTTGCTTCCCTTTTACTTCCTTTGATTCTTCTTCATTTTCCTTGATTAATGCGTGTTCTTCATTTTATTTCTACCAAGAATCAAGTTCCAAAGTCCTCTCTTTCTTTATAAGATCCATTCCCTACAAAATGCAAACAATGCATGTAATATGCGAACGATCCTAAACAAACTCGATTTCTAAACTAAATGGATTTTGACACTAAAATAAATTAATTACATACAACATGCAACTGAAACACATACTAAATCATGGTAAATATGTGTTAAATTATATACACATCAAGGTCTCCAAGTTTCCAACATTGGGAAAAGACAAACTTGGATTACATCCATCATGGCCTACCTGAAAGACGACGTCCTGCCAAATGTGAGAAGCGAATGTCGGAGCATCAAGAGGCAAGCGGCACACTATTGTTTAATGCAAGACAAACTTTATCGGAGGTCAATCTTTGGACCATATATGCGGTGCATAACACCAGAAGACGCTCAACTTGTCTTCTGGGAGCTGCACGAAGGGGAATGTGGGTCTCACTTCGGCGGTAGAAGCTTGTGCTCAGGGCCAAAAGAGCAAGATACTACTAGCCTACAATGGCCAATGACGCATTGCTAATAGCTAAATGCAGCGAAAAATGCTAGAGACATGCTTAGGTCTCTGAGCTTCCCCTCAAAAACCTCAAGTCCATCAGCTCCTTGAAGTTATTCATGAAATGGGGTATGGAAAGAGTAGGTAAATTCCTACAGGCTCCTGGCCAGATGGTCTTCCTGTTTATGGTGACGAACTATTTCTGCGAATGGGAAGAAACACAAGTTCTAAGCAAAATCACTTTCCAGATCAAGAGGTTTCTCTAGAAACATGTGGTAACATGATTTTGGGTCCCTCAAAAATTGTTACAGACAATAGCCCCCTATTCACAAGAAAAAACTTTAAGAAGTTTTGCGCATAATCGGCCATAAAGCTGAGCTTCGCGACACCTAGACACCCACAGTCCTACGGGCAAGCAAAGTTGATAAATAAAACGGTGGTAAATATCTTTCAAAAGCTATTGGGAGATGCCAAAGGCAACTAGGTGGAGGACTCCCAGCGACATTATGGGAATACCGAACCACCACCAAGACGACTACAGGTAAACCCTATTCTCCTTGGTCTACGGATCAGAGGCGATGGCCCCTGCCAAACCTAGTATCAGAATAGCCAGGATAGAGCTCTCGTGCCCAGAGAAAAATGAAGAGATGATGGCCTTGTACCTTGATCTCATAGACAAAAGAAGAGAAGCCACAAAAGCTAGAAATTGGCATTACCAACAAGAAGTATGACGAAGCTATAATTAAAAGGTCCAGTCCAAAACCTTCCAGCAAGGGGAATGGGTCATGCGACATGAATTCGACAAAACGAGGGACAAGGCAGCAGGCTAACTTGCTCCTTGTTGGGAAGGACCAGATCAAATAGTACAAGTAAGAGGGTCTGGGCATTCAAGTTACAAGATAGGTGTTATGGATGTTTTTGTGGTGTTCTTTGGAAGCACTACGGAAGCAAGAGATAACGGTTAAGGCAAAGATAAAATAGAGAAAGACGTTTATATTGATCAAGAGAAGCAAGGTACAATGCGATTTGGGTGTTAGAACCCTTACAAAGATCAAGTTCCTCTTAACCTAATGTCTAGTGTTTAGGGTTTTTGTGAATAAATTGTATGGACCCTTAGGTCTAATATTTATAGTAGTTGGTCGATGTTTATCACCTTAGAATTAAAAAGACCGTGTATATCCTTAGATATTTAGGCATATTTCTTTTTCCTTATGATTTCCTTTTCTCGGACAGAATAGTCATCCGACTTCTTGCCCAGAGGCATACTCCTGGCGCTCTGCTACTGTCGGCATTCCCTTTCTTTTGGCTTAAGGCCTGTCGTACTGCTTCCAGACGGAGGAGATTTCCCAAGGTAAAAAATAGTCCCAATAGTTTACCCTTTATTGCCCAGGTTCGATCCAAAGTTGAGGAATAAATTGTTCCCCTTGTATTTGGGCACGACCTAGTTATTATGCTTTCTTTGCCTTCGTGTTCTTGGAACTTTCGTCCAGGCTTCTGTCTTGGTGCCTTTGTCGTATAGGTTTGGAATCGTGGATTCTTCGAGATTCTTGCAATATCCACTAACGGCTAGGCGATCGTGGTCGTCAGATGAGATTCAAAAGATTTTGAAAGGAAGAGAGAGATCGTCTGAGATCTGCGCCTAATCATGTCGCGAGATCTTCTTTCCTTTCTTTTTCTTTTACTTCTCGATATTTAGCCTTTTCTTTAATTTCTTTTTCCTTCATCTCCATTTTCCTTCAAGTTTTTTCTAGCTCAATTTCGCGATTCTCTTCTCTTCCAGCTTTTTCTTAGCGAATTATCCTTATGCACCCAGCTCTTTCGTCTTCTACATTAAAGTATGATCTGATTCCTTTCATCTTTTCGATTTTAGCTAGCATTTTGCACTTTCCGTTAGGGCTTTAGGGTTTCATAGATCCTCATAACCTTCTTCTTTTGAACCCACCATCTGAGACCTGGACTCGTATCAGGTAAATGGCGAGTCCAGCAGACGAATTTCTCTTTTAGCTTCTTCCTCCGTAGGAGCAAGGGTTCGTAGGAGGTGCTTGCTAAAAGAAGAGCCTTCCTCTGAAACTAACGAGTCGTCAGGCAGTCTTCAGGATCTAGGGAAAACTCCAATCCCTATCAGTTCTTCCGCTGCCCCCTCCATTCTCAAGATCGTTCCCTTCTCTATGATTGGAGAAGAGGAGATTGAGGACTGGTGGCAGCAGTACACTGTGCCAGAGGACATGATCCTCAGGGTTGCAGAGGATGAGGAGTACGCCTCAGCATGCCCCTATGATGAGATAGCCATGTATGAGGGCTATCTAGAGATGGGAGTGAAGGCTAGCCTCCCTGCTCTGGTGGTCACCGTGGCCAATTACTTTGGGATCTGCCCCTCACAGATGAATCCTCCCTCCTGGAGAATATTGACGACGATCCAGGTCTTGAACGACTTCCACGGCTTTGATGTGGGTGTCGATGAGATGTTGTACTCCTTCTACTTCTCTCTTGTTGCCACCTTGTGAAGGGAGATACTACTTTCATATGCGGGCCGATGTCCCCATTGTCAAAGAGTTGGAAAGAGGAGAGAAAAAAGGCATTTCCTTTTGCAAACCCTGGCTCTGTGGTATGCGTTTATGAAAGTGGGTGACGAACCGAGGTTCCCCACCAAGTGGCAACCCATTGATAGGTTTAGGATGAGTCATCTCTTTTATTTTCTCCTTCAATCTTTGGTCCTAACCATTTTTGCTTTTCTTTCTTTTGCATCGGCTTTGAGTGACAAAGTTGAAAGAGGGAAGAACAAGGTAGAGAATATACCCAAGCTTCCTCTTGAGGCTATGAGCACTACTTTTCTACTCAGTCTGGAGGCTCAAGCAGAAAGCAACATCTGGGGTTTGCTTCTGCATTTTTCCTTTTACTGACTTTTTCTTCTTTTTTGTTTTTGTTGCCTAAGCATTTCTTCTTCTATTGCATGAAATATAGCAGGATCAGCGTCAAAGACTTTGGAAGACGTCGAGGGCAGCAAAGATCAGCTCTACGGGCCAGACGTCACCCTCTGATGACATGGAGATCTCGGAGACCCCGAGCACCAAGAGGAAGTCTCAGCACAAGTCCAACATCACCTCTTGCTAGGTCAAGAAACATAAAGGCGCAGGCACAAGGTCTTCATCTCTCTCGTCCTCTGACTTGGATGACACCCTGTAGCAGCTGAAGATACAGGTATTCCATGCGGTGAACGTCTCCTACCCTCACTCTGACTCCATTGACGTGCTTGCCTTTATGCAGAGGAAGATGTTGGAGATAAGCATCTAGCTTTGAGTTTCTGGATCTCTTAGTTACTTCCGCTGGTTTTTAACCTTGCTTTCTCTTGTGTGTCAGATTACTGCATTCCTCCATCATGCGGAGGATAAGATGTCGACAAAGGCAGCTAAAGCAGGGAGGGTCATGGTGGATGATCACATCCATAAGCTCAAGGCTGAGAAGGAGAAGTCGACTGGCATGGAGAAGGAGCTGAGGGAGATGAAGAACCTGGCCCAGACATTGGAGTCCATAAACCAGAGGGAATCTGACCGTACCCTGGCATTGATTATGGAGAAGGCTAATCTGGAGAAAGTGGTGGAGAAGCTCAAGGCCAAGTCAGCATCTTTGCTAAGGAGAAGGCCATGGTGGTCAATGGTGCACAAATCGTAGGCAGTTGGGAGATAGCAAGGGACTAGCTCAATGGAAACCTAAGCTCTTGGAACCTGCAGGAGGAATTTGACAACTACAACCTGGTGGTGGAGACCGAGGCTAAGGTTAACAACCAGTCAAATCCCAGCTTTGAAGATGAGCCTAAGATTTCGCCTACCCTAGACGCCTGTACCGTGGCCGACGCTGATGCCGAGAAGGCTCCTGCTCAGGACCACGCCTGAATGAACCCTAACCCCCTCATCAAAATTTCTTTTTATGTCTTGCCCTTGGGGCTTTTTTCAAGAAATTGTAGTTCCTGCCCCTACGTGGGCTTTATTATGCCCCTTGTGGAGTTTTGTAAAAATTATTTTGACCTTTTTAGGCCTTGGTCTTTTGTTGCCCCTTGGGGCTTGATTTTGGATTTGATAGTAGGCCCTTCGTGGCCTTTTATTAATGCCTCTCCTTTCGATAATACATTTTTAACTATTTGCTTGTGTAAGCCTCTTGCTATGTTTTTCGAATTATCCCATAGGATTGATTTACCCCTGGCTGTTGAAACCTTAAGTCTTTTTTTAGGATTATTGACCTTTGGCTTCAGATTATTCGATTAGTTTCTAGCTTTTTAGCGAATCTTTGGCATTTGGCTAGCCTTTAAGCGTCGACTTAGCCTTTTGGCGTTTACCCAACATGTGGCATTTGGCTAGCCTTTTGGCATTTGCTCAGGCTTTGGCTTTTATGTATTCTTCTGGCGTTTGCTCAACCTTTGGCTTCTAGCTGGCCTTTTGCCCTTCTTGCTGGCCTTTTGCCCTTCTTGCCTATGAACGTGTCTTTTCGGCTTTTTAAAGGGACTTAGAGTCATGGGGTTTGAGATCATACCAGTCCCCTTTTTGAACCTTCCGTCTTTGTCCTTGGAAAACTTTTTCAAGGTTTCAGTAGTACTCTGCCACTCTGGGGTGACCACTGTCTATTTTACTGAACTCTGCTTCCTGCAAGAAGCTATTGTCAGTCTTTAAGTTATATTGTCGTGTCTCACCCTTTTTATATTAAAGGGGGCAGCTCGGTAGCTTTTGTGATTCTTTCCACGTCTGGGGTAAGCCGGTTGGGTGTGCTCCCTGCTCAGGTCATACGATTTCGTTTTTCGTCTAGCCCGGCGAACAGGGGTAAGAACTTTGCCTCACGCTTAGCACGTGGTGCCTTATCTCTGTTTAGCAGGAGTAGGCATTTTTTCCTGGCTCTCTTTTGGGTATTTTCCCTTGTTTGAGTAAGGGGTGTAGCATTGGGTACGTTGTTTTACTATTCTTATTTTGAGAGATAATTGTTCAACTTATTTGCCTCTTGCTTTGTTGAATTCCATTGGTGGGAATCAATTACTTTATAAAAGAAATCCATCCTTGGATGCAGTGGAATCACAAATCATTATGCGTAATGAAAAAGAAACTTTGATAATGTAAAAAAATAGAAAACATATCTTCGCGAGGTTATCGTCTAGACCAGGGACCTTTCTCAGAATAAGTAGGATTTGAGGTGTAATGTGTTCCAGCTGTTTGGCTATACTTTTCTGTACATATCCTGTAACTTATAAGCCCTCGAGCCTCTCACTTCTATGATTTGGTATGGTCCTTCCCATCCGGGTGCGATCTTGACCGCCGCCTTGTCCCTGGTGTTATCGAAGACTTGTCTTAGAATCTATTCGCCTTACTGGAAGGTTCTAGTCCAGGCTTTCTTATTATAGCTGCAGGCTATTTTCTGTTGATGTTGATAGTTTTTGACCCTTGCGGCTTCCCTTTTTTGACTAGGAGATTCATGAATAGGGCTCTTCATTTTCCTCTAGGGATGAGAGTTATGTCCGGATGGTAGGAACGCTTACTCCAGCAAGGGACACCGCCTCCGATCCGTAGACCAAGGAGAAGGGTGTCTTGCCTGTAGTCGTCTTAGTGGTGGTTTCATAGGCCCATAATGCGGCTGGGAGCTCTTGTACCAAATTACATTCAGCTTCGTCGAGGCGTTTCTTTTTTAGGCTTACCACATTTTTGTTTGTGGATTTGGCTTGCCCGTTCGACTGAGGGTGTCTGAGCGTGGTGAAACTCAGCTTTATGCCCCAGTCCTTGTAAAACTTCTTGAAGTTTTCACTAATGAATTGAGGACCATTATTTGTCATGATCTCTTGGGGTACCCCGAACCTAGCTACCACGTATTTCTATAGGAATCTTTTGATATGGACGTCGGTGATCTTACTCATGGTTTCCGCTTTCACCCACTTGGAGGAGTAGTCTGTTACTACCAACAATAATTCCTTCTAGCCAGGGGCTTTCAGGAATTTTCCCATTATGTCCATGCCCCACTTCATGAATGGTCATGGCGAATTAATGGACTTAAGGTTTTCGGGTGGAAGCTTGGAGACTAGAGCATGGTTTTGGCATTTATCGCAGTGTTTTGCCAATTGGAGCGCTTTGTCGCCATGGTACGTCAGTAGTACCCAGCTCTTCTGGCTCTTCTGGGTCCATATTCGCCTTCATGTAGTTTGCGAAGGACCAAATCTATGTCCCTTGGGGATACGCACTTAAGATATGGCCCAGAGAATGATCTTCTGTAGAGTTTCCCTAGACCAGAAAACAATGTTCTGCTTGTCTATTGATCTTTTTGCATTTGATTCATATGTTTGGAAACATGTCATCGTTTAGGTAAGAGATGATGGGGCTCATCCAGTCTCTAGTTTCCTCGTTGTTGGAAATTCGGAGTGTTTTTGCGTCTTCATCCGTGGTTAGCCACTATAATACGAGCAAGGGGATGCTGATTGGATATGTGGTTTTCACGGCGGAAGCCAGGATAACCAGGGCATCGGCATCGAAGTTTTGCTCCTTGGGGATTTGTTTGAGCTCACACGTACGAAATGACTCGATGAGCTTTTTGGCTATAGCCAGGTACTTAGTCATGCTTGCATCTTTTTCCTGGTAATCGCCTTATGTCTAGCTTACAACAAGCTGGGAATCATTATACACCTTCAGGTTCTCTATTCCCATGTCCTTTGACATGCTGAGCCCTCTTATTAGTGCTTCGTACTCGCTCTCGTTATTTGTATATTACATCTCAGTGCTCAAGATGTAACTTCTCCACTTGAGGATACAAGCACGAGGCCTACTCCAACTCCTCTCACGTTGCTTAATTCGTCCATGTAAAGTGTCCATTCTCTTGTGCCCTTTTTCTCTTGCTGGATTCTTATCTCTTCCTCTACCCTAGATGTCATCGATGGAGAGAACTCTACAACAAAGTCAGGTAGTACTTGAGATTTTATTATGGAGGCAGGGGAAAAGATCACATCATATTCTCCTAGCTCTAACGCCCACTTGGCTAGTCTTCCAGATACTTCTAGCTTATGCAGCACGGTTTTTATAGGTAGTGATATGACCACCACCATAGGGTGAGACTGGAAATATGGGCACAGTTTTCTTTTTCCGGTTGCTATAACCAGGGCTAGGGCCATCTTCTCTAGATAATTGTACTCTGTTTCCGCGTTAAAAAGTGATTTCCTAGACCAGGATGTAACTCACGGCATGTTAGCCACGAATAGTTGGAGTGGTTCTCCGTCCTGAGGCTTAGCAAGGAGAGGTGGCGTGGTGAGGTACTCTTTGAGCTTGAGCAGAGCGTCTTCATACTTTTGGTCCCATTCGAACTTCTTGGTGTCCTTGAGAGCTTCGAAGAAGGCATGGGATTTTTTTGAGAGTCTTGATATAATTTTGCTTAGGGTTGCCATCCTTCCCGTTAGCTTCTGGACATCTTTTGGAGTTTTGGGAGACTTAATTGCTCTTATTTGCTCTGGGTTCATTCCTCGTTATGTCACTATGTACCCTGTTGGGAGTAATTTAGGTCATGAGAATTCCTCAGACTTAGATGGAATACAACAGTAAGACCTCAAAGCAGGGGAATGCCCAGAAGGAGGAAGCCAGACAACGTCCCATAGCCGGAAGCCGGAAGTCAAACAACCAAACATAGCCGGAAGCCAGACGACCACCGCCTCTCCTCTATTTTCTCCATTTAAATTAGTAGATAATGATATGTATTCTAGATAAAGATGCATATATTCTACAGATAATCATGATATATTCAATTCTTGGAGGGATAATCATGAAACTCATGTATAAATACCAAGCCCAAGGGAAAAACGTGTACGCACGAAAACCCTAAGCCAAAAATCAATACAACAAGCAATTCTTTTGCTATCTCTGATCTTCAAGCTCAGCTTAAACGTCCTTAAACCTTTTCTAAACATTCATCGACCTCCAGCTTCCGTAGTGCTACAAAGAACGACCAAAATCACTCATAACAGTTGGCGCTAGAAGGAGGGGAGCTTTCAAAAACAACTACGTGACGATGGTTGGAGATAATCATGAATCATCAATCATCACACCAGCACGAGCAGAGCTCACCTACGAAGAGATGCGATCTCAACTAGAGACTTTGCAAAAGAGACTAGGAGAGATGGAGCAGCTTCGAAGGGATCAGACTCCAACTGGAGCTGATGCAGATGCTGCAGAGCTTAAGACCCTTAGGCAGCAGATGGAGGCTCATGCCAAAACGCTCCAAGAGAATACGCTGCGCCTGCAGCAACTAGAGCTAGAGAACGAGACCCTCAGAGAGGCAAACTCGGCTCTGACGACGAATCAAGCCATAAATCACAGGTTCAGGGTCCAATTACCCCAAATGCCAACTCTTGAAACTCCTCCTACCAATAACATGGGAGAAAGAGGAAACCTAGCAGCACCGGGGACCCGTGAGGACCAAAACCTTGCTCAAGAGCAAGAAGACCTGATGGATACAGAAGAGTCGCAAGCCGCAGGCCTCGCCCCACTCTCTGACGAGGCCAGACGACTCGAGCACATGTTCTCTAGCAAATTTGAGGCGCTGCAGTCTGTGATCGAACGACTTCCGAGTTTCGCACCTCCTCTGAGGAAAAGTGCCTTAAGCTCTTATGCAAACACTCCCTTCTCTGAAGAGATCGCCCTCAATGACATGCCCAAGAAGTTCACCTTCCCATTCATCAAGCCGTTCGACGGGACTTATGACCCGGACAATCACATTGCGCAGTACAAGCAGAAGATGCTTACTGTAACAATCCAGAAGGAACACAAGGAAGCCACCATGTGTAAGGGGCTTGACTCTAGCCTGACGGGGGTTCACCTGACTGATCTATTTGTGGAGCAATTTGCTAGCAGCATAGTGACTCCCAAGTCCTCTGATGACCTTTATGAGATCAGACAGAGCCACTCAGGAGCTACTTTCACCGCTTCAACAATCAGAAAGTCACCATCCCAAACTAAAGTGTTACCACCGTAATTTCTTCCTTCAAGAGAGGACTTCTGCTTGATGGTGATCTATATAAGGAGCGCACTAAGTACCAATGCAGAACGATGGAAGAAGTGCTCTCCCGGGCCCAGGCACAGATCAAGTGGGAAGAGGATCTACTTGCCAGACAGGAATCTTGGGTCATGAGGAATGAGAAGACGACCAGAGATGATAAAGCCCTACCAAAGACCTACAAGAGACGATGAACAGAAAGGAGCCAAAGGACACAAACCTCTGGGTAAGCCGGACGCCAATAGGTACCCACCAGTACATGCGTGACCGGATGTATTCAACTTGTTAATATCAAGCGCGGAGCTGGTAGGAGTCCTAAAAGAGATGGGAGGCCAAGTCAAATGGCCCTAGAAGATGAGGTCACCCGAGCATTGCCGAAATCCAAACAAATTGTGCGACTTCCATAATGACAACGGTCACAGAACAGAGGATTGCATATCCTTAAGAATAGAAGTCAATGAGATTCTCAAGAAGGGACACCTACGAGAATTCTTTTCCAACAAGGCTAAAGAGATGTTGGATAACCAGGAAGAGGGAGTCCCAGCCGGTCGTCAAGCACCTGATTCCCCAAGGCACGATAGGGAAATCAATGTCATATCGGGAGGTTCGGAGATAAGTGGTGTTGGGAGTAATTTAGGTCATGGGAATTCCCTAGATTTAGATGGAGTACAACAGTAAGACCCCAAAGCTAGGGAATGCCCAGAAGCAGGAAGCCAAACGACGTCCTATAGCCGGAAGCCGAAAGTCAGACGACCAAGTATAGCCGGAAGCCAACCGACCACCGCCTCTCCTTTATTTTCGCTATTCCAACTAGTAGATAATGACATGTATTTTAGGTAAATATGCATATATTCTACAGATAATCATGATATATCCAATTTTTAGAGGGATAATCATGAAACTCATGTATAAATACAAAGCTTAAAGGGAAAACGTGCACGCACGAAAACCCTAAGCAAAGAATCAATACAACAAGCAACTTTTCTGCCATCTTTGTTCTCTAAGCTTAGCAAAAACGTTCCAAAACCTTAGCTAAACATTCATTGACCTCCAGCTTCCGTAGTGCCACAAAGAACGACCAAAATCACCCATAATAGTTGGCGCTAGAAGGAGGGGAGCTTTCAAAAACAACTACGTGACGATGGTTGGAGACAATCATGAATCAGGAAACATCACTCCAGCACGAGCAGAGCTCACCTACGATGAGATGCGATATCAACTAGAAACTTTGCAAAAGAGACTAAGAGAGATGGAGCAGCTTCGAAGAGATCAGACTCCAACTGGACCTGACGTAGCAGCTGTAGAGCTTCAGACCTTGAGGCAACAGATGGAGGCTCATGCCAAAATGCTCCAAGAGAACATGCAGCGCCTGCAGCAGCTAGAGCTGGAGAACGAGACCCTTAGAGAAGCAAACTCGACTCTGATGGCGAATCAAGCCACAAATCACACGTTCATGGTCCAGGTACCCCAGATGCCAACTCTGGAAACTCCTCGTACCAATAACCTGGGAGAGGGAGAAAACCCAGCAACAGCGGGGACCCAAGATGACCGAAACCTTGCTCAAGAGCAAGAATACCTGATGGATACAGAAGAGCCACAAGCCACAGGCCTCGCCCCACTCTCTGATGAAGTTAGACGACTAGAGCAGATGTTTTCCAGCAAATTTGAGGCACTGCAGTCGATGATCGAGCAACTTCCAGGTTTCTCACCTCCCCTGAGGAAGAGTGCCCTGAGCTCCTACGTGGACACTCCCTTCTCAAAGGAGATCGCCCTCACCAATATGCCCAAGAAGTTTACCTTCCCATTCGTCAAGCCGTACGACGGGACTTCCGACCCGGACAATTACATTGCACAATACAAGCAGAAGTTGCTTACTGTGGCAATCCATAACGAGCATAAGGAAGCTGCCATGTGCAAGGGGTTCGACTCTAGCCTGACGGGGGCCGCCTTGCAATGGTTCATATCAATTCCAATTGAAACCATAAGATCACTTGCTCATGTGACTGATCTGTTTGTGGAGCAATTTGCCAGCAGTAGAGTGACTCCTAAGTCCTATGATGACCTTTATGAGATCAAGCAGCGTAAGGCTAAACCGCTCAGGAGCTACCATTACCCCTTCAACAATCAAAAAGTTACCATCATAAACTACAGTGTTGCTAACGAAATTTCTGCCTTCAAGAGAGGACTTTTGCTTGATGGTGACCTGTACAAGGAGCTCACCAAGTATCAATGCAGAACGATGGAAGATGTGCTCTCCCGGGCGCTGGCGCAAATCAAGTGGGAGGAAGATCTGCTTGCTAAGCAAGAATCTCGAGTCATGAGGACCGAGAAGACGGCCAGAGATGACAAGCCCTACCAAAGACTTACTAGAGACGATGGACAGAAGGGAGCCAAAGGACACAAACCTCTGGGTAAGCCAGACGTCAATAGATTCCCACCGGTCAATACCTGGCCGGACGTATCCAACCTGTCAATATCGAGCGCGGAGCTGGTAGGAGTCTTGAAAGAGATGGGAGGCCAAGTCAAATGGCCCCAGAAGATGAGATAACCTGACAATCGCCGGAATCTAAACAAATGGTGCGACTTCCATAATGATCATGGTCACAGAACAGAGTATTGTATATCCTTAAGAATATAAGTCAATGAGCTGCTCAAGAAGGGATACCTACGAGAATTCCTTTCCAACAAGGCTAAGGAGATGTTGGGTAACCAAGAAGAAGGAGTCCCAGCCGGCCTTCAAGCACCTGATTCCCCAAGGCACGATAGGGTGATCAATGTCATATCAGGGGGTTCAGAGATAAGTGGCATCACACACGCCTCCGCTAAGAAAAGCACAAGGCTTGCTAAAAACAATCATAGCACCCAGAAGTCAAGCGCCAAAACCTCAGCCAGGAAGTCATAAGTTTCGCGGCTGGGGGACAAGACGGAATGCTGACACCACATCATGACGCATTAGTTGTCTCCTTGTCAGTGGCGAATTATTTGGTGAAGAGAGTACTCATCGACAATGGAAGCTCTACGGACGTACTTTTCCTGGGAGCATACACGGACTTGGGTCTAACCCAGGATGTCTTGATCAAGAGGCCAACGCCGCTAGTGGGCTTCAGTGGCGAAGTCAAGCAGACCATTGGAGAACTAGCACTTCCGCTGTGCGCCGGAGGAATCAACTTATCCACTAAGTTTTCTATCATAGACTGTCCCTCCGCCTAAAACATGATCATAGGCAGACCCTGGATATACGAGATGAGAGCAGTGCTTTCAACCTTGTACCAAGTACTCAAGTTTCCAACCCCATGGGGAATCAAAGAGATTAAGGGTGAGCAAGAAAACGCTCGATCATGCTACCAGACCACCTTGAAGGGAAACACGGCTCCATTATAGAAATTACAGAAGCCACTTCCCGCGTTGCACAGTGAAGACCCGGAAGTGAAATAGCTGGACGACGTCCCTCTGGTACCCGGAGAACAAGGCAGAAATCTCAGAATAGGGGCAAGATTACAGGAAGGCATACGCCAAAGGCTGATAAACTTTCTCAGATCCAATGCAGACTGCTTCGCCTGGTTCCACGTGGATATGCCAGGAATAGGCCCAGAAGTCATAGTCCACAAGCTGTAGGTGGATCCCTCATACCCGACAGTCAAGAAAAAAAGGAGGAAGTTCGCGCCTGAATGAGACAAAATCATCAACGATGAAGTCAAGAACCTCCTGGCGGCTGGGTTAATTAGAGAGGTCCACTACCCGGATTGGCTAGCAAATGTCGTCATGGTCCGGAAGAAAAATGGCAAATGGCGTGTCTGCATAGACTTCACGGATCTAAACAAATCTTGCCCCAATGATCCTTTTCCACTGCCTCACATAGATAAGCTGGTAGATGCCACAGCTGGACACCAGCTAATGAGCTTCATGGATGCCTTTTCAGGGTACAATCAAATACTTATGCACCCGGATGACCAGGAAAAAACATCCTTCATGACCTCTCGCAGAATCTATTGCTACAAGGTAATGCCTTTGGGGTTGAAGAATGCAGGATCCACTTATCAGAGTTTAGTCAACATGATGTTTGCAGACCAAATCGGCCAGACCATGGAAGTCTATATAGACGACATGCTGGTCAAGTCCTTAGACGCGGAAGACTACATAGCCAACTTGCAGCAAGCTTTCTCCACTTTAAGGAAATATAACATGAAGCTCAACCCCTCTAAGTGCTCATTCGGAGTAAGCTCCGGAAAATTTTTGGGGTACATAGTCACATACAGGGGCATTGAAGCGAATCTAGAGCAAATAAGGGCGATCCAGGCGATCCCTTCGACTAAGACTCCACGAGACGTCCAGAAGCTCACCAGAAGAATGGCGGCCTTGAGTAGATTCATATCCAGGCTGTCCGACAAGTCGCATGCATTCTTTGAAACCCTTAAGTTCACAGGGAAATTTGAATGGAACCAAGAGGCCGAAGGCGCCCTTGTCAGACTCAAGGAATATCTCACAACCCCACCTCTTTTCTCCAAACCCCAAGACGGAGAGCCTCCACTCTTGTACCTGGCCGTCTCAGAGCACGTCGTCAATGTTGTGTACTACGAGAGTAAATCCCTTTTGGACACCGAGACTCGCTATAGCCACCTGGAGAAACTAGCTCTCGCCTTGGTCATCTTGGCAAGAAGTTGTGCCCCTACTTCCAGGCTCATCCAGTGATAATCGTCACGTCCTTCCCTATCAAATTTGTACTCCACAAGGCAGAGGTATCCGGTAGACTGGCCAAGTCAGTAGTGGAACTTGGTGAGTCCGATGTGATCTTCCGCCCTACCACGACAATCAAATCACATGTTCTGGCAAACTTCATAGCAGAATTCTCCCTGCCGATGATACTAGGGGCAGAAGAAGAGGTCAGGATTTAACTAGAAAACAAAGGCGAAGAAGAATGGGAACTCTATGTGGACGGATCCAGCAATATACGAGGGGCAGGCGTAGGCCTCGTGCTCATCTCACCAAGAGGAGAAGTGGTATCAAGAGCAGTAAGATGCAACTTCGAAGCCACTAACAATGAAAGTGAGTATGAAGCCTTAATTGCGGGACTCAGCCTGGCAGAAGACTTGGGAATAGAAAACCTACAAGTTTACAATGGCGATTACTAGGCAAAAGACGTTAGCATGACCAAGTACCTGGCCATAGCCAAGAGCCTCGTCGATTCGTTCAAAGCATGCAAACTCACGCAGATCCCAAGGGAACAAAACTCGCATGCAGACGCCCTGGCCAACCTGGACTCAGCCCTAAAAACAACGGAGCCGACTAGCTTATCCTTTTTGGTTCTCCAATGGCCGGCTACTGACGAAGATGTCGAAGGTCCCCAGGTCTCTAACATATAAGAAGAAGAAACCCGGATGACGCCCATTACGTCCTACCTAAGAGATGACGTCCTGTCCAACTTGAGGAGTGAATGCCGAAAGATCAAAAGGCAAGCATCCCGCTACTGCCTGATCCATGGAAAGCTCTATAGAAGATCCTTCTCGGGTCCTTACCTCAAGTGCATAAAGCCGGAAGACGCAGACCTAGTCCTCAAGGAGCTACATGAGGGCGAATGTGGATCCCACTCTAGCAGAAGAAGCTTGGTGATAAGAGCCAAGAGGGCAGGCTACTACTGGCCTACAATGACACAAGACGCCCTCCAGATGGCCAAGCACTGCGATAAATGCCAAAGACACACCCAAGTATCCAAGCAGCCCCCCTNGAATAGACATCATGGGAAAATGCTCGACAGCTCCCAGGCAGCTAGAGTACCTTCTGGTAGTCATAGACTACTTCTCCAAGTGGGTGGAGGCAGAAGCCTTAAGCAAGATTACGAATGTCCAAATCAAGAGGTTTCTCTGGAAGAACGTGGTAATACGATTCATAACGCCTCAAGAGATAGTTACACACTATGGTTCGCAATTCACAAGAAAAAACTTCAAGAAGTTTTGCGAATATTGGGGCATAAAGCTGAGTTTCGCAACTCCAAGACATCCACAATCCAATGGGCAAGCCGAATCCACCAACAAAACTGTAGTCAACCTTCAGAAAAAGAGGCTAGACGACACCAAAGGCAACTGGGTCGAAGAGCTTCCAGCTACTTTATGGGCATGCCGAACCAGCATTAAGACTTCCACAGGCGAAACACCTTTCTCCCTGGTCTACGGAACAGAGGCAGTGTCCCCAGACAAAGTCAGTGTCCCTACATCCAAGTCAGAGCTTCTAACACCAAGAGAAAATGAAGAGCTGATGGCTTTTTCCCTGGATCTCCTTGACGAAAAAAAAGGAAGCCGCAAGAATCCAAAATTGGAAGTATCAACAAGAAGTAGGTTGTAGCTACAACAAGAAGGTATTGACTCGGACGTTCCAACAAAGAGAATGGGTGTTGCGCCGAGTCTTTGAGAATACCAGGGACAAGGCCGCGGGAAAGTTGGCGCTTGGCTGGGAAGGACCATACCAAATCGTGGAAGTCAAAGAAGTAGGGGCATACCAGTTACAAGACAGGTACGGAAAAGTACAACCAAATAGCTGGAATGCGTTACACCTAAAGTCTTACTTCTTCTAAAACAACGCCCTTGACCCGGACGACAATACCCCAGATACGTTTTCTGTTTTTGGATTTTCTATTTTTACATCTTTTTGTTTAATAATGATACGTCTAAGGACGGATATCCATCAATTAAACAACTGCTTTCTCACGAGAAAATTCTGTTAAAAAGCAAGGGGCAAATAAGTTGAATGATTATTCGTCAATAAAGGAGTAACATAAACAACGTACCCTCCAAAGCAAAGAGCAAGGGGTAAATAAGTTGAATGACTACTACTCAATGAAGGAGTAACATACACAATGTACCCTTCCAAAGTAAAAGAAAAAAGCTTTAAAATAATAGAAAGAAACTCTGCTTGAACAAGGGAAAATACCCGAAAGAAAGAAAGAGACAAAAGGCTTGTTCTGCCTAACAGAGAGTGGCTAACCGGAAAGCAGAGTGCTGAGCAGAAAGCAAAAATAAGCTTAACCTTGCTTACCAGGCCATAGTAAATGCAAAAGCTATGCGGTCTGAGCACAAGAGCATCACCCACACCTACTTACCCAGACGTGGGAGGTAGAAGAAAAGTCTGGCACTTGGACCCCTTTGCGGGGGAGGTTCATACAATAAAAACCAATAAGACGTAGAGTGGCTTCACTGCACGAAGCAGAGTGCAGCAAAGCAAAATCAACTATTTCCAGATAGCTGAATGTCAAAGAGCCAGAAGATACCTTCGGGTATCAAAAAGCCAAAAAAACGCAAGCTAGAGGTTACCTCCGGGTAAC
>OVAN01008636.1:0-17905 GCA_900406275.1 Anastatica hierochuntica | reverse complement strand
AGGGCTTGGTTGAATCGTGTGGCCTTTCGAGGGAACTCACAATTCGCGTTCTTCCGTGGGATGCTCCCGAGGGATTCTTTTCCATGTTTGAGGCTTATTTTTTCGATTGCAGACTTTGGTTTCCTTTGCCCCGTTTCTTGGCGGACTTTTGCGAACGTCGTCGGGTTGCTGTTGCTCAGTTGACTGCAGCCTCAATTCCTCGTTTGATTGGTGTCGTGGTTCTTGCTTCTAGGTTGGGTATGGAGGTGTCTTGTGAGTTTCTAGAAAGGGTGACGTCGATTAGTGCGAGCCCTGATCTTCCTGGGTTCTTTTTTGTCAACTTTAAACCTGGGATGAGATTGGTTACTAGGGTTGAGAGCGGGGTTAGGACAGTGGTGGCGTCGTTATTTTTTTGTAGCCCTCAGCGAGGACTCCGTTGTGGGGTCGTTTGCTTCCTTTAGGCGGTCATTCTCCGATATTACTGGTAGAAGTCTTGGCTGGGTGTGGGCCCGTGTTTTTGTGACTTATCCCTTGTTGTAAAGTTGTGTTAATATCTTTTTGCAGTTGATCTTCCCTGTTCGAGCCGTTCTCCTAATTTTGAGGCTGATCTTGCTCATCTCCTTCGGATTCCTGATCGTCGGTGGCATTCGGTTTTTGACCCATTTGTGATTAGCCAGCTTCACTTTTCTCCTCTTTCTGTTTGTAAGTTTTGGTGTTTTTCTTTGTTTGTTTGCCGCCGTTGTGTTCACTAAGTTTGTCGATTCTTGTAGGTACCATGAAGCTCAATCTTCTTAACTTGCCTAGTTACGCCGAGCAGAAGCGGCAGAGGATCCTTGCCGAGAGGGCGAGGCGTTCTCAGGAGGTTGGTTCATCTGACAAGCTGCGCCTGAGGCTTCTTTGGAGCCCCCTCAGGTTCTACCCTTCTCGGAGATTGTTCCCGAGGTGAGGCCTAACGAGGGCGCCAAACTCTCCGGGCCTGCTGTTGAGGTTCCTTCTGAGCCTTTTTTTTGTTCTTCCTTCTTTGGGACTGCCTCCGAGGCACGACCTGTTGGGGTCGATGAGGGTGCTCGTGCCCCTCCATCTCAAGAAGTGGCGGGAGTGGTTGTTCCTGACGAGGAACTTCCACTTATCATCATCTATCCTCCTCGAGAAAGTGAGGCTCTTCATGTCTTGGTGGCCGATTTTGAGCACGCGCGAGAAGAGACCAAGTGATCACAAGGACCGTGAGGGTCATTCTGATCCTAAGAGGGAGAGAGGGGCTACTCACGCCTTTTCCTTCCATCATACTAACTGCACTTCTCTGATGACGAATCGAGTGAAGTGTACGAAATTGTTCTTTAATTTGAAGCTCAACCCGCATATGCCTCGTCCGACGCTGCCCAAGGACGGCGAGAATTACGAGAGGCTCTCTGTTGATGGCGTAGCGGTGATATTTCCTTCCTTTGGTTGAAATATATAGTATCTTATATATTCTCTTTTTTTTGAGACGTGCTCTTTATCTTGCAGTTTGCTGCGAGCATCAACAATGAGATTTCGTTTCTCCGCTCCAGGTTGGAGGGGGAGCATCGAAGGGCGGATGTGGCAAGTCTTGTGACCGATGACCTTAAGAAAGAGAGCGCTGCACTGAAGGAAGCTCTTGCCCGAGCTGAGGCCAAGTTGGACGGGCATCAGGTATATTTTGAACGCACCGTTTTGTCGTATCAGCGGGCCTCTGACTTGAGTTTGTATCTTCAACAGAGGGCTGAGGCTGAGACCGAGGCGACGTGTCTTGTTGAAGAGAACAAGGAGCTTTAAGAGAAGCTCGAGGGGCTTAGAGCTCGATCAGGGGCCCTAGAGAAGGAGGTTTCGGGCCTGAAGCTGCAACGGGACAAGGCTCGGGCGAAGCTGAATTCCGAGACGGACCGTCTTTGGAAGTCGAGGACAGAGTGGGCTACCCGCGAGAGGAACTCGAATGAAGAGAAGCTGAAGTCGCTGTTTCAAGCTCGTCTCAACAAATTCCGTCGTCGAGAGCAGGAGGAAGAAGACCGAGATGCTCTTGTGGCCTCGTATCTTCAAGCCAAGGGTGCATATGAATATTTATGCACAAGGCAGAGTTTGGGGGATGGCATTCCTTCAAGCTTTATTGAGGATACGAGGAAGGATTTCGAGGAGGAGGATAGGAAAGTGAGAGCCCTTACTCCGATAGCCACACTTTCTGTTGAAGATTGGGTAGCGCCCTCGTTGGCTGATCTCCGTGCCTCTACCACTACGGTTAATATGTCTCAGCCCCTTCATGAAGGCGCGTCTGTTCGTCAGACGGGGACTTGATTTCATCTCGACTAGTGACATCAAGGGTTTGCTCGGTCAATTGAGCAAAACTCACACTGACCATCCACACAGACGGCGTCAAATGTTGGTTGCTAAGACCAAACTACAGTGAAAGACTTAGAGATTTTGGATGGAGGAAAATATTGTATTCAAAGAGAAGGGAAGTGACCTCGTGGATAGCGAGGCCGATGTTACAAGAAGAGTATTGTGTAAGCTAAAAATCGGATCCCTTTCTTTGTTCTGAGTCTTCTCCTTTTATAGGTGTTTTCCCTTGATCTGGTCGTTCATTCCCGCCAATTTCCATATAGTCTTTTACCAATTTGCCCTTGTCCAGTTATACTATGCCTGATTTGCTTTATCTGTGGCCGAGCAGGTCTGTCGCCTAGGTACACGTTTGTTGAGAGGTCCAGTTTGTCGGGTATGAGCTTCTGCCGTCTGTACAAAGGTCAGGAGCCATCCGACGTGCTTTTCTGTACATCTTTGCCTTATTTTACAGTCTCATTCCTTGTAATCCTCGTTGCTTGTCGTGTTCTTATCTTCAGGGAATGATGTCACTATGTCTTCTTTATACAGTTTTTCGAGGCTCTCCTTATTACGAGGCAAAAGTTCTCTTTCGCGTCCCGCCTCAAAGCTCTTCTCTCGAAGCGTTCGTTGGTCTATGTTTGTCTCCTCGTAAATGGGCTTTTGACACTCTGATGGGCTCTCTTCTCTTTTGGGTTATTTCTTTCTAGCCCTATTCTGATGTGCCGATGCTCGATCGGAGGGTGCGAATCTCTCCTCCAACATTTTGTTATGGGAGACTTGTTATTTCATGAAGATGAGTACGTTCAAACAATTGAACCATTGGATTAAGAGATAAAATATTAACCAGAACTATATGAAAATCCTAAACCATTATGAAAAAAATTAGATTACTTGCTTACCGTTTTTATTTACCAGTGAAATTGGAAGTGTTTCACGTATGCGTGTACCGTAGAAAGTAGTTATAAAATCCGAAGTTGATTATATTGTAACCACCAAAGAACTCAAAGCTAGGCTTATCCATCAAATGAAAACATGTATCCAATCATAAGCCACAAAATAAATTGGCAAACCAAAAAAAAATAAAGCAAATGTTTTAAAGTCTCTACCCGGAAAGAGAACTTGTCCAAAAGATTTTATGGGAGTCTTCAACTAAGAATATTAAGTCAGAAAAACTTTCACCACTTATTGGTAAGAGAGAATTTTGATATAGTAGAAAACATTTAGCCATTTGAGAACGAACTTATCATTTTCTAAAAAATCATCATATTGTTGTCATGAGAACGAATTTAACTGGTGTGATTTCTAAATTTTGGTGGATTTTCAATGGATGTAGCCGCGGTTTCCATTGGATTGCATGGGATAAATTATGTACCTCAAAAGAAGAGGGTGATTTGGATTTTAGAGATTTAGAGACTTTTAACTCAACTCTACTGGCCAAACAACTTTGTAGAATGTATCAATTCCACAATTCGTTGGTAGCAAGGGTTTTCAAGGGAAGATATTTTAGGAAACTACATCCTTTATTTGCGAGAAAACCTCCTTCGCCGTCCTTTGGTTGGAGAAGTATTTTTTTCGATGCATGATTTATTAAAGAAAAGCACACGTATTGGTATTGGATCGGGATTAGAATTTCAATTTGACGTGATCAGTGGTTACCAGATGCTTTCCCTTATTCGACAAGAGGGAGGGGAAGTACACTTCACCCAAATATGAAGGTCCATCACTTGATTAATCCTACCACGATGGAGTGGCATACACCAATTCTCCATGAGTTTATGGACCCGGATGACGTCATGCTTGTCAAAGGTATACTACCGAGTAAAACCATTAAGAGAGATGTTTTACTCTGGCCTTGTAATACATCCAGAAAATACACAGTGAAATCGGGATACCGTCTTTTGGACAAACTGAAAAGGTTAAAAATGGTCAAATTGAGGAGGGTCCTACCGTAAATATTCTGAAATCTTAGGTATGGAAGTTGGAATGTCCTTTAAAGATCATACATTTTGTTTGGCAGGAACTATCGGATGTTTTGGCAGTTTCAGCACGAATCTCATAGGGAGGGGTGATGTGCGATATTACTGTAGAAGATGTGGTCTTGTTGAGGAAACTGTTAATCATGTTTTCTTCGAATGTCCTAATTCCCTAAAGCTATGGAATATTTTCGATGCTTCGATCATAAATTCAGAGTTTCCTACAAACTCGGTGTTTGCAAACATCGATTACCTTTTCTGGAGATTTTCGAAGGGGTTAGAGCAGAGTGACTCCACTGAGGTTTTTGTTTGGACTATGTAGTTTTTATGGAAGGCGAGGAATCAGAAAGTTTTCCAAGGGGTAGAACCGGAGCATGAAAGTATAGTGGAACATGCTAGAAGTGAGCACTCAAATTGGTTGTCTGCCAATGCGGATACACCGGGGAATAGGAAAGATTTGGTTGTCACGGTAAATGATAACTCAAAACCACACTGTAAAGTGGATGGATCCTGGAAACATATAGACCAAAAATCTGGGTAGGTTGGGTATGTGAACGGAAGGTAATACGTTTATGCTCGGAGCTAAAAGTATAAGACGGAGTTTGACACCTCTGCACTGTCAGATGGAAGCTCTTCTTTGGGCAATGCAAGTACTACACGAGCGAAGGATAGACTGTCAGAACTTTGAGACGGACTGCGCACAACTAGTTTCCATTATTCAGATGCGCGAAGAGTGGCCGCCTTTTCCAATTTTACTGACGATTTCAGCGCTCTTCATCTTTTGTTTCCTATGTTTAATATTTCATTAATTCCACGTTCTTTGAACTCAAGAGCAGACTGCTTAGCACGTGCTACCAGATCTTACTCCACAAATATCTCTTTTGTAAACTATTCTCCTCCTGAATGGATCCCCAATCAAGGAACATTTTAATTAAATGATATTGTTGTTAGAAAAAAATAATAACCAAATAAACCAAAGTTAAAGTTCTCAAACCAATAATAAAACCAGACCATAAAAATGAAACACCAACATCAAAACAAGCTAAATTTTATTTCCATAACAACCCGAATTACCTCAAGCTAGCCAAACTTTCTAATGACTAAAGTAAACTTTTAGCCTCCTTAAGACCATTAACAAAGCTAGAGGCATGTCGGCTACGTGAAATAGCCATTCCCCGTTCATATTGAAGCAACTAAGCTTCTTTTTCGAAGTCCATGAGAATCGTACTACACTTTACTTACTAATACCAACTTCTCCACCCAAATTGCGATCTTCAAGATCCATAACATTTAACCATTATGTTGTATCTTCCTGAATCTTTCTAACTGTCTCCTCCGCATTATAAAGCCTTCTTTGAAAGAATGCTTTATTTTTGTTCTTACAAAACACAATAAAACCCAAGGAAAAAGTGGAATCTTCTTTTATCTTACGTTTATTTAACTCATATACTATATTATTTTTTCAAAACGACTAAAGTTCATGTATTTTCTTATTTCTAGATAATCAATTTTCCTTCTTATTTACAGATAATTATTATCTAGAAAATCATTAAATGATACATAGAGAACAATTATTACATTAAAAATTGATAGAATTCTCTCTCGAGAGAGTTCTGGAAGGTGCGATAGATTTCACGATCTCTCCCTCATCGTTAGGGTTTATAGATTTCGATATCAAAATCGATTTCTACTCTAGATCTATCTAGTTTTCTCTAAGCTTACATACTCCCCAACCCAAATTTCTGAAATCTCTAAGCTTCAAGGCTATGGCGAACGAAAAGGAGCTATGGAAATCACTTTAAAACCTTCGTATATGAGCTGATCAAAAGCCATGGACTGTTCATTTGGATGCTCAAGAGAAGTATGAGAAAGCTCACAAACTATGCCTTGTTGTCAAGGGGTTGAATCCTCGTGTCTAGCATCCTGCAGGTATCAGAGACACTCTGTCGAATGCTTGGAACCTACTTGGGAAGGTTGATGCCAAGATTAATGATGATGGCACGGTAAATTTCTACTTCCAAAAGGAACATCAAATGCTTTCTGTGCTTGAAAATGCTCTGTATAGCTTTAAGGGATGTATGGTAGCAATCGATAAATGGAGCTTAAGAGTTTGTCCCACTTTTCTTAGGAAAATACCGTTATGGGTTAAGATAGACAACATCCCAGATGACTACATGAACAAAGAAATAGTAGAGAGTATTGGATCCAACGTAGGACATGTGGATGATGTTCTTATCATTGAGCCATTTGCGAATAGAGCTGCAGAAGTTTGGGTTAAGGTTGACTTTGATGTCGATGATTCTATATATTTAGTGAGACAGGTGGATGTGCCTTATCTGGGAATATCAATGGAACTAGAATTCAAATACCAGGGGCTTAGGAAGTTTTGCACTACATGTGGAAGTTTAAAGCATGAAGCTAGGTTCTGTTCGAAAATGGATGAGGAAAAAGGATTTCAGAAGAGAATGATGGAGCTCGAGGATACAGAAGAGAAGAGGAATCATTATGAATTGATTCCAGAACCACAACCTCAATCTCAACATGATAACAAGGGTAAAGGAATTATGATAGAGCAAGATGAGGGAACCAATAAAAATCAACTAAAACTTATGGAGCAAATAATGAGCAGGGAATCTTCAAGAAATTAGAAAGGAATATCCATTACAGAGCTTGCTGAAGTATCTGGTTCAAAGGAAAGCAATAAAAGAAAGGTAGAGACAGAGCTGGAGAATGTAGAGACTGGAGTATCTTCACAGCAACCAATGCATATCTCAAACAAGCAGGAGAGGGTGGAGACCCTGAAACCACCCCAAGGAAAATGAAGACCTTACGCTGGAATTGTAAGGGGTTTAAAACTCCCCTGACAATACCTTTTTTGAAAGATATAAGGGCTAAGTGGGACCCTGATATAGTATGTTTAGTAGAAACTAAGAATGTATATAGTTTTGTTTATAAACTTGGGAATGACCTAGGCTTTGAAAATGTTTTTTGATACCTCCAATAGGTTTAAGTGGAGGTCTAGCAATCTTTTGGAAGAAGGGGATTAATCTATCTTTTATGGGGGAACCTTCTTTGTATAATACAGATATATACATAGTAGATAATGGTATAAGTTACTGTTTCAGTTATGTTTATGGCATTCCTATAAAAGCTCAAAGAAATAATCAGTGGAGAACCATGATAGATAAGAAGAGTGCTGGCTACTATAATCACATGCCTAGACTTATAATGGGGGACCTAAATGATATAAAGGATAAAAGAGAAAAATCAGGAGGATTGGATCGATCTGAGCACTCTTATACAATGTCCAGAACATCGATAAATTATCTTGGTTTACAGGAAGTAAAAAGCATTGGAGGATTTTATACATGTAGGGGAACAAGGCATACTAAAGCTATAAGAACAAAGATAGACAGGGTTTTTGCGAATGTACCTTGGATGGACTCTTTCCCAAATGCTATGGTAAGATTACTGAATTAGCAAGGATCTGACCACAAACCATTACTGTTAATTACAGATAGTAATAAATGGGAAGGAAAGAGGCTATTTAAGTATGAGAATAAGTGAAAGTTTGAGCCTAAGGTTTATCAGGTAATTTAGTCTACTTGGAATGATCATTGCAGAGATATGCCTCCACAGGATTTCGCTGCCTCCTTATAGATGTACATACATAATCTTGCCAGGTGGAAATCCACAACAACAAATAATTCAAGGAAGCACATTCACGAGTTGCAAGCTGAATTGCATGAAGCATATAATGTTGACTATGTAGACCAGAATGCTATTGCTGCCTTGAATGCAAACCTATTGAGAGAATACAGAAGGGAAGAAGAATTCTGGAGAACAAAAAGTCGAATTCAATGGCTTAGGGGAGGGGATAAAAACACAAGGTATTTCCATGCAACCACAAAACAGAGAAGGTACAAGAATAAAATCACAGGTCTAAGGGATGAAAAGGGACAAATGCAACACTCAGAGAAGGAGTTGAAAAGAATAGCTATCACTTTAAAAATCTTTTCTCATGCTCGCAGAATTGGAATGACAAAATGCTTCAAAGTCTTGGATATAGAAAGCCACGAATTACAGATGAGATGAATAATCAGCTAACTAAAACCAGTCACAATGGAAGACATTGAAATGGCTCTAAGATCAATGAATTCAGAAAAAGCACCTGGTCCCGATGGATTAACGGCGAGATTTTACAAGAACCACTGGAAGGTGATTAAACAAGGTGTGTACAACTTTATCCAACTCTTTTTTCAAGAAGGACACTTAGATCCAACAATCAATCACACTCACATTTGTTTAATCCCAAAAATAGAATCCCCTAAGTCTGTGAAGAATCCCCTAAGCTGATATCCAAGATTCTTGCAGAGAGATTGAAACCGTTCATGAACGATATCATATCTCCAAACCAATCTGCGTTTATTCCTGGCCGTTTAATATCTGATAATGTCCTCATTGCTCACGAACTTATGCATTCACTTACTACTAGAAACAGAAAGAGAAAATTCGTAGCAATGAAGATTGACATTGTCAAAGCTTTTGATAAAGTGGACTGGAGATACTTGGAGTTTATGCTGTAATCACTTGGTTTTGCAGATATCTTCTGCTATGGGGTCATGACATGTGTTAAAACGGCCTCTCTATCAATTATGGTCAATGGCACGCCCACAGACTTCATCTCCCCTCAAAGAGGAATCAGGCAAGGAGATGCTTTGTCTCCATACTTATATTTAATTTGCTCAGAGGGGCTTTCTCTAATTCTGAATAATTTGACTACAAGTAAAAAACTCCATGGTTTGAAAACAATTAGAGGAGGGCCAACAATGTCTAATATGCTTTTTGCAGATGACTAGCTTCTTTTCTGTGAGGCAAAAGAGCAAGAGTGTCAAGTACTAATGGAGGCCTTGCAAATATACGAGTCCCTGTCAGGCCAACAAGTGAATCTTCAGAAAATCTTCAATTATTTTTGCGAAGAAAACACCAAAGGAAATTCAAGAGAACCTAAAAAATGTAACTGGTATCTCCAAAACTTCTGGTTTTGGAAGGTATATGGGGCTACCGCAGATCATTCCAAGAAACTCTACTAGTAGCTTTAGTTACCTTAAAGAAAGGGTTGAGAGCAAAGTTCAGAGTTGGACATCTAAGTTTCTAAGCCCTACAGGGAAAGAAATCCTAGTCAAGGCTGTTGCAACAGCTTTACCTTCATATGTTATGACTTGTTTTATGCTTCCTAACAAGACAATTGCTCACATGTCACAACTGCTAGGAAATTTTGGTGGAGTAATGGCAAAGAGCATAGTAGAGCGCACTGAGTATCCTGGAAGACCACAAAAAATTGAAAAAGTCTGGAGGATTAGGATTCAGAGATTTTAAGCTTTTCAACAAGGCACTAATAGCTAAGCCAGTATGGAGAATTATACAGTATCCAAAGTCTTTGCTAAGTAGAATTTACAAGGCCAAATACTTCTCAGGAACATGCATTTTAGAAGCTGAACAGGGTGTGAGAACTTCTTATGCATGGAAGGGTATATACCAGGCTATACCTTTAATTAGAGAAAGAATAAGGTATGTAGTTGGAAATGGTCATAGCATTAAAGTGACAAAGGATCCATGGATACAAACAAATAATCCAATACTTGCAAGGTTGAAAGATGGGATACAAGATATTGGTTTAAGAGTGGTCCATCTTATGAAGGCAGAAAGAGCTGAATGGGACTTGCGGAAGATCAGGGAGCTCACTCACCCTGAAGATGTAGAAGCTATACTTAGAATAAGACCCAGTATGATGCGAAATGAGGACAAAAAAGAATGGATTTACTCTGGACATGGTGGCTATTCTGTAAAGACAGGTTATCATGTTTTGCACAGAAGGCAAATCCAAGAGACTAATGGGCAAAATCTGGAGCTACTTCTGAATTTTAACAAACTTTGGAAGACAAATGTCCCACATAAGATTAGGCATTTGTGGTGGAGAATGGTGCATCAGGGGCTCCCAGTTTGTGAGCAAATCAAGAGGAGAAATTTACATATTGATACTCTATGTCAGATGTGTGGAGAAGAATCTGAAACAATTAACCATCTGATATTCAATGCAGAGTTGCTCGTGAGGTTTGGAGTCTTTCACCTGTGGATAAAGGAAGTGTAACACAAATGGCTGGCAACTCTTTGATCGAGAATATAAAGTAAATGATTCAGGTGGTTGAAGTTTGTCATGATTTTAAATGTGAGCTCCCTCTTTTTATAGGTTGGAGACCTATGGAAAGCGAGGAATGATCTAATCTTCCAGAATGTTAGATGGTCCATCCCAAACATAATTGGTAAGGTTATTACATATATGATGGATTGGAAGGAAGCACAAACCATAGGAAGCCAGCTAAATCTGGATTCAAAAGAGGATCACTCTCCAACTAAACGTTTTATGGAAAATTTTAGTATGTTTTATGGTTGGATCCTTTATAACTCTACAGGTACTAAGTTGCTGCAGGGATCAACAGCAGTTGAGCCTCTGGACACGCTCATAGAAGCTGAAGCGATGACTCTTAGAGAGGCAACATTTCATCTTAAAAGATTGGGGTATAAGAAGATTATCTTTCAAGGAGATAATGCCTCTTTGTATCAGGCAATGAGAAAAGACAGAGCAGGTAACAACGCTTTTACTAACATTGTGCAGAGTATTTCCACAAACATTGGGGATATATGAAGCTATATTCAAGGCTCCGATGAATACCTCTTCCAACACACTAGAAGAGAGACTAATGGCGAGACGGATGTTCTGACAAAGCAATCTAGAAGAAGCAATCAAGAATGCACAATTAAATGGTTCTGGGATAATGGTTAATTTGAAAGTCCTTTTTTGTAACCGTGAAACAGTGACTCTTTGTATCTTTACTGAAGTAAAGGAAAATTGGAGTTTTAACCGAAAAAAAAATTATCAAGTACACAATATTTTCTTGTTTTTCATCCTCATCCATTCAGTAGAATCCAGACTACATGATTCTTATTTATCTTAGACTAATTCGTTTTCTTTTTATTATTCGTATTTGTTTCTTTTTCTTATCCTATCTGAGTTCTCTATTATCAATTCCCAAATAAATTTATTTTTCTACATGAATGAAAGAAATGGAAGCTGTACACAAATAAAACAAACTCCATTAAAAAAAACAAAAAAATAGAAAAAAAGCCTAAACTCTGTTGTTTAAAATTAAAAAAAAACTAAACTCTGTTCTTAAAAGAACACGCCCTAACGCATCTCTTCTTTACCCAATTCATTAGTTTTACCATAATTACCGACTGTAGTAAGCCTGAGCCGTCGTATCTCCGCCATATATGCTACCACCGGCAAAGCACGACGATGGTGAACTCATTAGCTCTGGACAAGGCTCCGGCGATACATTATCTGAGAAACCAGAGACGTTCGAGCATACCCACGATTCTGAAAGCGTATGTAAATGAACATCCCTCAGGCAAATCGATGTGAAAGGAGATTCTCCGATTCCGGTGAAATTCCCGGCCAACCCTATATCTTCTCCGGTGAGATTCCGCATGACGATATGGGTCACGAACGGGATTGCATCCTGGTCGAATTTATCATCCGGATGGGATCCAGTGTGTCCGTCGGCGATGACGGCTACGTCTACATCGGCGATATTGACGTCGGAGATTTTGATATTACGGATATACCCTCCCCTGCCTCTGGTCGTCCTGAAGGCAATGCCAACGCGTGAGCTTTGTATGCTGAGAAGCTCCACAGTGACGTCGGAAATTCCACCTGACATCTCACTCCCAAAGGATATTCCGGCGCCGGTAGGAGATTTTAAGCTAAGGTTCCGAATATGAATAGTGGTGGTTGGACGGCCGTAGTTTATGCCGTATCGATCCCAACCACTCTTGAGAGAAACAGCGTCGTGGCCGACGCTAATGTTCGAGTCCTCGACACAAACATTGTCCGAAGAATCTGAAAAATACATTAAAAGAAATGAGCTTTTGAAATCGTAACAATATGGAACTATGGAGCTGAGTGTCAATATGAATTTTACCTGGGACAACTCCAAGAACATACGGAGAATCAACTGTTGTTTCCATCGAAACTTTTTGTATATGAACCTGGCTGCAATAAACTGGGTGAATGTTGATCGAGGGTGCGTTTAAGAAGGTTAGATTCGATATGAGGATGCGTTTGGAAGAGACAAATTCAATGATATGAGGTCGGCTATAGTTCAATGATCCTGACTCAAACAAATCCCACCAAGCCGCACCTTGACCATCAATTGTACCGTTTTCACCTGCCAAATCAAAACATTTTTTAAGTACCAATGTCTCAAGCTAGACACTTAAGGTAATGTTGGTATGTATGAATTTATTGTTTACCGGTGATGACTACGTCTTGTAGATTGTCCCCGTTGATTAAGCTTCTATACCTCTTTCCTGGAAGTTCAACTCCAGGGCCGTATGACGGTAGAGGAGTGACAATGTCCCAATGCGACGGATCCTAACACGTTATAGAACAAAAAGGCGAAACATTGTTAGTCAAGGCCTGCCCTAAAGAGCTAAAGATACCGAAAATAACACAGAAGACCTAGAAAACAAGACTCATCATTGTAACACAAGCAAAATGCTAAATGCAAAAAAGACTAATCTTGCTTCCAAACTTAAACACAACAAAACTCAAGCCAAACGCCCTTTAAAGGATTTGATCGTACCGGTGATGCAAGAATTGTTGCTCCTTTCTCCAAAAAGAGAGTGAGATGGCTCGTGAGATTGAAGCTTCCCGTGAGCCATTTCCCTTGGGGAACAAAAAGCTGAGCACCACCTTTATCAGCAAAGGACTTGAGATAGAAGATAGCGTTCTGAAAAGCAAGAGTGTTAAGCGTCTTCCCATCTCCAACCGCACCAAACTCGAGAATCGAAACGCTATGAGGTCTCGGGTCTAACTTGAAATTTTCTTCACAGATGGCATTACTGCCTTCTCCTATGATCAATACATTGGTGAATGCCAATAGCCAGACAAATGCCACCTGCATTACAACATGAGACAATCAGTTTTAAATCCGATAAACTGGATTGAAGTGATGAAATTTGCCAATGATTTAACTAAAAAAACTTTAAGATGACTAACGAGAATCATGTGTATGGCAAAACAAAAAAAAAAGTTTTGGGGAGAGATTTCTTCGTTTATGTGTAAAAGACAATCCGGGAAATCTCAAAACTTTCCCGGAAAGTTGAGTTCGATAAGAATCGGATAAATTGATGAGAGTAAGAACACAAACGGAAGCATCGGCATAATCAAACGTCAGCTAAAAACTCAATGACATGAAAGATCCGAGAACATGGAGATAAGAAAACAGAGGAAGATGTCTTAAAACAAAACGAAAGATCCAGATTTGGTTGATGTGAGATTCCAATAAACAAAACAGAACCGAGAGAAGAAACCCATTAGACATCTTCTTTACCAGAGTTGGACGAAAACAACAGAGAATCATAGAAGCAATTGAGAGAATCGTAATTGAATTTATAAGAGATTCGTCTACAAACTTGGGAATTGCAAACTCATTGGAACGACAAGTGAAACAGAGTTTGGATTGAAGGAAAAATACTTACTGTTATCTTCATGGACTCAGAAAGTTGAGTCCTGGAGAAAAAGTCGCGCGAGGCAAAGACCAGAGAAGAAGATGAATAGAAGGAAGACAGAGAGAAAGTCGTAAGCAAGTACATGCTATTAGATTTGTTTAACACTCTTTCTTCCCCTTAAATACTTATTTTAATGGAAAACTAAAGATTTATAAAAATAAAAAACGTAGATAATTATTGCTATACAAATATATCATGATGTAACAAATTAATATATTAAAAGAAGTTGAGCGCATGATTATCTTTAATGAAATAATTTTAGATAATTACACAATTACCATTAATAAACTAATAATTAGCAGGGAAAAAACTAATAATTAAAAATTAAAAATTAATCAATAAAATAAATTAAAAGGAGTTACATAAAGAAAATATATAAAATTAAAAACCAAATTTTACGAAACGTTTTTTGAAAGAAAATTTTTTTAAAAATGAAATAATGAGTTAACAAAAAACAAAAAACTGTATATCAATTTTTTTTTTCAACCATACTCCATTCCGTAGTTGGTAATCCAAATTGAAGGAATAGAATCTACAATATTAAAATTACTGAAAATAATTTGAACGTCCTGAGCTAGAGTTTGTAAATTCTTCATGCGCAGGATGACAGATATGATAAAGTCCCGAAAATATCCACGAAGAGTTTGAAGATCCTGAATGAGCGTGTTGAAAGCTGGTCAGTCGTCCGCTGCTGTAGGAGGTTGATGAGCTCAACGCAGTTCGTCTCGAAAACTTGACAATTTTTTCCCGCGTATCTCTGACATCGTTCACATCCATGCTTCCATCTCTGAATATAATGAAGAAAAACTCTACTTATGACACTTTGCTTTGAATAGGATTATTTTCTCATCTCTCTCCATGCAGACCCAACAAAGTCCAGGAGTTGGGTCTTTCTGTTTCCAAGATTCGTCCAGATGAAAAATTAAACTAATGGGTTTCGTTGCTTGAATATAGGCCTGCTCTTCATAAGAAGTGTGTATGATCTGGACTTTTTTTTTTTTCGCCCGATCTGGACTTTCTTTCATGCTAAATATTCTACTTCTGCATTTTTCAAAAAGATTTCTCCATATTCTAGTTGTACCCTTTGAAAGATCTTTAGATTCCTTGATTTCCAAATGAGTCATAAGATCCATGGGAAAATGTTTTGTCGGTTTTTAAGTTCCTCCAAAATAGATAGTCCATATTAGTATATCAAAAAAAATTTTAATCACATTGTTTTAAAAAAAAACTGTGATGTGTTTTTTCTTTTTGGCAAGAACTGTGATGTGTTTAATAAATGTTTTTTCAAATGATTTATTTGCTTTTAACATGTGATATAAGATATGCTCATTTTAAAACAAACTAAATTAAGAAATTTTATTAAACTAAAATTATTCAGTAAAACTAATTTTTTTATGTTTTTAATATTATTAGAGATTTCGTCTTCCATACAAAAACATAAGCATATTAAATATTTAAAATCATATTTTAATTTTTAATTAATAAATAAATAAATAAATAAAAGAACTTTTACGATTTGTAGATTGACATAGCATTGCGAACATAAAAAAAATGATTTATGATTAATATTATCAGGATTATAGATTTTAACGAGTTCGAGTATTGGACTTTCCAATATACAAGATATGTCAAATGGAGCAAACTATCATATTTAAAAACTTTTTGATCAACATATATTCATTTTATTAAGTTTACGATAAGAAATTTTTCCATATAAATAACTCAATAAAAACAGAAAAACTTACATGAATGAAATTTATAATTTGTGATTGCTTATTTAGCAAGATGATTAGCACATACATTTTACATTTAAAGAATATAAAAAATACGAAAATAGGAAAGATATATATATATATATATATATATTTAAAATCTTCAAATTCTACTACTAAACAAAACCATTCTTTCAAATCCGCACAGTCGTCATAAAATTACTACTTAGTCAAAACCGAAAATAAGAATTTCATAGCCAAAAAATAGCTTCTAGTTCGGTGAAAAAAATAGCTTCTAGTTAAATGCATATAATATAATTATTAATTAAATATAAAAATAACATGAGTAGAAAGATATCATATAAACATCTATATATATAATGGACAATAAATTTATAAATTAATAAATATTATATCACAAAATAAAATATAAAAATATTTATGAAATATATATACATGTTCACATCATATGCAGACCAACCAATTAGTACTACTAATCAATTAATATTGATATCTTTGATCCGAGTGAGTAATATTACATTTACATAAAAAGGTCAACCAATATTATAATTCATTTAGATTCTAGAGCGATATTCAAACATTTTATAGTATTTACGTAACGAGTGAGATATTAAATCTTAAATTCTAAACCATATAACCGTAAACCACATAAGTTTAATTTGGCTTAATATTTTGGAAAAAACAAAATTGTCATGATGGAGATCAAAAATCAAATCATACCTTAGTAGCTTCCATAGTCATATGCAACTAAAATCTCCATATCAATTTGGTTTTTCCCGTTATAAAGATTCGTTCTTTTTATTTGATATTTGCGTGCTTATATATAAAAGAAAATCTCAAAAATTAAATATAAAAATGGGTATAGAAATAAAAATGTGTGGAAGCAACAAATTTTGGTTGTGGAAAATGTTTCTCCCAAAGCAAAACTAGCGCTTCCCCTCCGATGATTGCTTGTGGCTCCTTTTGTTTCAGCATATGTTCTACTGTCTGTTCGCATTTACGTTTAAATGTTTAATCAATCGTACTATTAATTTACATAAAACTAGAATTTTGATCCGTGCCACCGCGCGTTTTAAAAAAAAATAATTTTAGATATTATTAATCAGGTTTAGATTTTTCGAATATCGGGTTTGCAATTTTCGGCTATCTCGAGTTTCAGATTCGGGTTCAGGTTTAAAACTTTTACAATTTTCAATCATGTCGAATTCTAGGTTCGATTTAGATTTGAGATTTTCGAACTTTCAGATTTTCTCGGATACTCGTGTGGGTTCAGTTCGGATAAATATTCAATACCCGAAATACCGTGAAACAAAACCCGTTAGAGTATTTAAAATAAAATATCAGATGACTAAACTTAAATTTTTATAGTTTATATAAGTTATTTATAAATTTCTATAGATTTTTATCACTTTATAATTTTTTTGAATTTTTGTAACAAATTTTTTTAGAAAATAATAATATTATAATATAATTATCTTAAAAACTATGGATTTATTTAAAATTTGAAAACAAACTATATTTATATTTGCTGAAAATTGAAGATTTTAAATTGGATTGGTTTACAATTTTGATATTGATTAAATAAAAAGAATATTAGAATATTCTAATATGTTTGTTGGAATATGTAAATGAGTAATTAGAGTTATTTTAATTTACTATATACATTTAATAAAATTTCTAAAATATCTTCACTTTAAAAATCACACATGAAAAGTCTATATCTTCCCTTTTAATAAAATAGATAAATCCAACTATAATTTTTATATACTGTTACACACTTGATAAGCCCATATCTCATATTTTAGGGAAATAAAATAAACATTATGTACTTATATATATATATATATGTATATATCTTAAATAAAAAATAGTAAACTAATATTCGATCAATTAATAATTTTATTAGGAATTTAGTAAATATGTTTATTATACTTTTTATTAAACAATAAATTCAAACAGATGCATACCTAAATCAAAACATACTTATGAACCAAATTATATTCGTAAATTTTGTTGTAGTTACCAATAAATCAGATTACAGACAGTTAAATCTAAAAAAAATTTAGTTGTTTTTTTACCATAGTATGGATAATTTACTGTTAACTCTTACTTATTTTGAATTATCGTTTATTTTATAGAAAAACCTTTAAATTAGTTATTATAATCTTTACAAGAGTTTTCTTTTAAATTTAATTCATATATATATATATATATATATATATATATATATCTTTCTCTTATGTGTGTAGAAAAATA
>OVAN01008635.1:0-17905 GCA_900406275.1 Anastatica hierochuntica | reverse complement strand
ACCACCATTGCTCGACGATGGCGTCCAAGATCCGGCAGCCCAGGTGGTCAAGAGGGGCATGGGACGCAGAAGAAATGAAGGCCCATATCTATGAATTAACAACAAAGTAAACAAAATCGGGAGACATTAATTGCTAAATTGATGAAAGAAGATTCTTCGGGAAATATCTAGCAGCGGTTACAACATGCTCAATAGGGATAAAAGGAGGAGGGAAGCCACAAGGAAGAGGATCGGTTCTTTGATACTAAAAACATAGAAACAGGCTCTTACATTGTATACCATTGATTAAGCAATACATTCAATAAAATCATTACATTTTTCAACATTTACATTGCCAATTGTACACCTCGGTTCGAAGTTGGATTTTGAGATCCATCAATTGGCGCTAGAATGAGGGGTCATTCCGCTTCGCTACATTAGAATTCCACAACCGAACCTCAGGTAAATCCGTACATAGTTCCGTTCTACTTTTACCCGGTCGTAGAGAACAGGGGTGATCCAAGATCCAGCAGCGCAGGTGGTCAACTTGCAGGAGGTGTTGGCCCAACTACCAGAGAATATTTAGGAAATCTTCGCCTTTCTCGTGGAGGCAAATGAAAGGCAGGAGGCACAAGAACGACAATCGAGTCAGAGGTTGGAAGAGTTGGCTCAAATACAAGCCATTCAACAAGTAAGGTTGAATTCTCTGTCATCATAATCACCTCGGGGGCTACAAGACCCAGCCACCCGACATGACCACAACAGGATGAAAACCGACCGAAGATCAAGTGATGGTTATACACCAGGGCGAAAAGAATCAGACTTAGCGGGAGCACACGCGCAAACGGATGTCGAGCCCTTAACGCTGAGGCAGACCCTTGCCCAAGCAACGGCCGAGCTCCGAACAATGCAATCCCAGATCCACAAAGCAACCAGCTCGGTTCTTGAAGTCGACAAGGTGATAGAGGAAAAAGAAAAGACCCCATTCACACACCGCATCATAAGCGCGACCATACTAAGCATCAAGCTTAAGATCACACCTTATGAAGGGAAAACAGACCCCTGAGCTCACATTACGGAATTCTGCATCGCAATGAGAAGAGTCAAGTTCGGACAGATAACAAAGATGTTGGGTAGTGCCAACTCTTCATCGAAAAATATGTCAGGAACTTCAATGAATTATCAACGGTCTTCATTAAGCATTACTCATTGTACATCGAGAACGGAGCTTTGGACGCCGACCTCTGGACCATGACGCAAAAGAAGGATGAATCTTTACGGTCATTCTTAGCCAGATTCAAGTCGGTAATTTTCAACATCGTCGTAAGAGATGAGGTAGGAATCGCAACGCTAAGGAACGCCCTCTGGTACAACTCTCGCTTTCGAGTAGATCTGATGTTGTACCGACCTGTCTCCTTTGAAGATGCGCTTCACTGAGCCTCGAGATTCGTTCAGATCGAGGACGAAAAAAGGCATATGCAGAAAAACACGCCGCAGCCTCGAAGCCGACCTCCAAAGAAAAATCAAAAGAGGAAAGGGATGCTCGGTGGCCATATGGGAATTTCTGATATGATGGTAACTCGGCCAAGCATAGATCGTACCAGATCTCGGGGGGAAGGAATCAAGGTAGGAGTTCGAGAGCAGGCTATAGGCCACGGTCTAACACTTTGACAAGGAGTGATGAAGCTAAGGCATCAGAAAATGTTGTGAATACCACAACGTCACAAGTCATACGACGGAAGAATATCATGGCTTTAAACAAGTACTTGTTTAACAAATACAGGTCAGAGGAATTAGCAGAGAAAGGTGACCTGCATGCACAAGCGCGATACCACACTAACATGGATCCCTCAAGGCGGGACAGGGAACAATGGAGTCCAGGGATCGCAGAACCGCCAACGGCTAGGAAACGAATCAATATGATAATGGGAGAAAACCCGTTCTACAATAATTCAGTCCAGTCCATCAAGAGCTACGACAGGCGAGTAAGTTCGGAAACTGATGAAATGTAGGTAGCGGCGCTACATGACACAATTATAACATTTTCTGAAAACAAGACAAGGCACGTCGATCATCCACACAATGATGCCCTAGTGTTGGAGCTGATATTGGAGGATTGCGAAATAGCATGGGCCTTTATCGACCTCAGGAGCACGGTGAACGTCCTCAACAAAAGAACGTTCGACAAAATGGAGCTCGGTGAAAACCGTATTAGGAAGTCAAAGCAACCCCTGACGGCTTTCAGTGGAGCGACCACGAAGTCAATAGGAACAATCGAGCTCGGTACATATTTAGGGGGCATCAAGATGGAGACACAATTCACAGTCGTGGACGCTCCAGACATCTACAATATAATCCTTGGTACTCCGTGGATTCATTCGATGCAAGTTGTCCCATCAACTTACCACCAATGTATCAAATTTCCAACAGACGACGAGGTAGTAACTGTGCACGGAAATCAACAAACTTCACGATTGTGCTATGTCGCCGAAAACAAATTACGCAGAGCCCAGCCACAACGACAATTACAAATCCGAGCCTCAAACACAGGCGAAGCATCAGCAAATCAAGCTGAACCAAGCAACCCCAAGTTAGGAAAAGTAAGATAGGTATGCATCGATCCCGACAATCCAGATCATTGTGTAGGAATTGGAGCGAAACTTGAAAGGGAGATTTTCAAAGAGTTGGTGGCTTTCCTTAAACAAAACAAACATACTTTCGCGTGGTCAATTGTCAACATGACGTGGATAGGGATAGACGTAACGTTTCATGAGCTGAACATTGACCCAACCTACAAACCGGTCCGCCAAAAGCACAGAAAGCTCGGACCGCAAAGAGCTGAGGAGGTCAATCCGAAAGTAGATCAGTTGCTAAAAGTTGGGTCGATCATCGAGGTTAAGTATCCTGATTGGCTAGCAAACCATGTAGTGGTAAAGAAGAAGAACAGGAAATGGTGAGTATGCGTGGATTTCGCCGACTTGAATAAAGCCTGTCCAAAGGAGAACTTCCCTCTTCCGCACACAGATCGGCTGGTGGAAGCAACGGCGGGCAATCACCTGCTCTCCTTTCTCGATGCTTTTTCGGGATAAAATCAAATACTCATGCATTCCGACGACAAGGACAAGACGGCCTTTGTATTGGACAGAGGGATGTACCGTTACAAGGTAATGCCATTCGGGTTAAAGAATGCTAGAGCAACCTACCAAAGGTTAGTCAACAAAATGTTCTTCGAACAGCTCGATAAAACCATAGAGGTGTATATCGACGACATGTTAGTTATGTCGTTACGAGAGGACGATCATGTTGTACATATTAGAGAATGTTTTTCTGTCCTCAACAAATATGGAATGAAGTTGAATCCAGCGAAGTGCACATTTGCCGTCACTTCAAGGGAATTTTTGGGGTACTTGGTGACACAACGAGGGATTGAGGCTAATCCCAAACAACTTTCCGCAATACTAGACATGTGGTCGCCGACCTCCATGCCGGATGTCCAATGCCTAACGGGCCGTATAGCGGCCCTAAGAAGATTCATTTCATGCTCCACGGATAAATGCCTTTCGTTCTACCAGAAATTGCGGTCAAACAAGAAGTTTGAATGGGACGACTCATGCAAGGCAGCATTTCAGCAATTAAAGACATACTTAACTACGCCTCCAATATTGTCCAATCCTAAAACCAGCAAAGTATTATATATGTACATATCATTTTTTAGCGCGGCGATCAGCGGCGTCCTAGTCCGGGAAGAAAACAACGAGCAAAGACCTATTTTCTACATAAGCAAATCCCTGGCGGACGCGAAAACTAGGTACATGATGACGGAAAAATTGGCGCTAACAGTGGTGACATCGGCAAGAAAAATTCGACCGTATTTCCAATGTCACTCCATCACAGTGTTGTCTAACCACCCACTCCAAACTATTTTCTAGTACAATCAGGGCGACTAGCTAAAAGGGCTATAAAACTGAGTGAGTATGATATAGAATACAAATCACGAACGACGCTGAAGTCACAGGTGCTGGCCGATTTACTCATAGAAATTTCGTCCGAAGAAAGCCAAGGACCGGAACCAGAAGCTGCATGGAAACTGCATGTGGATGGGTCTTCATCCCAAAAGGAATCCAGCGCAGGTGTACAGCTCATCTCCTCTATAGGCGAAGCCCTAAAGCATTCTTTCATATTAGCATTCCCTGCGTCAAACAACGAGGCGAAATACGAGGCCCTGCTCGCCGGGCTCCGACTAGCAAAATCTGTCAAAGCCAAGAAACTAGAAGTGTTCTGTGATTCTCAGCTAGTTGCAACCCACTTTAACGGAGAATATGAAGCTCGGGATGACAGAATGACAACATACCTCAAGCTAGTACTTGAGGAGGACGACACATTCGAAAGCTTCACGTTGACAAAAGTGCCACGGAAGGAAAATTCAGCAGCAGATGCGTTGGCCGCACTGGCTTCGGCATCACTGGAAATCCCTAGCTGCATGATCCAAGTGCAAAACCTAACAAAATCCAGCATTACCGATATGTCAACTGGACGGGACCTTGACAGCCCTGGGACCGACCTTGAGCAAGCACGAATCATGGCCCTCCACAAGGATGATTTGGGGGAAGATCTGAAGGCCCACACCCTCGAAGGTCTTGGCGAAGGGGAAGACTGGAAAACGAAAATAATGGGGTACATCACGGGCGGCACCATACCCGAAAACAAATTGCAAGTGCATAAACTAAAGCAAAGAAGCGCCCGATATTCATTATTTGAAGATAAGTTATACCGTAAAAGCGACATCGAGATCCTCTTGTTTTGCGTGCACGACGACGAGGTTCGCTAGGTTTAGAGAAGTCCATTCCGAGGTCAATGGCAATCATGCGGGCGACAGATCGCTAGCATAGAAAATCGGAAAGCAAGACTACTATTAGCCAACTATGCAGCAAGATTGTCTAGCGTACGCCCGAAAGTGCGAAAGGTGCCAGAGATACGCCCCAACAATCCATCAACCAACCAAGCTAATGAAGTCAGTGGCAACGCCATACCCGTTCATGAGATGGGCAATGGATATAGTCGGCCCCTTGCACAAAGCAGACAAAAAGCAATACGTTTTGGTGCTCACTGACTACTTTACAAAGTGGGTAGAAGTCGAGGCATACGCAACAATAAAGGATCGGCAAGTGATAGACTTCTTGTGGAAGGATATCCTCTGCCGACACGGTGTTCCTTACACCATCGTGACAGACAACAGGACACAGTTCACCTCCAAAGACTTCGAACATTTTTGCGCTGTCTACAACATCACGATCCAGTACTCTACACCTTACAACCCACAAGGAAACAACCAAGCAGAAGCAACCAACAGAAGAATAGTTGAGGGCTTCAAGAAGAGGCTGACATCTAAGATGGAGAGTCGGGCCTTTGAGCTTGACGGTGTACTATGGTCACACCGAACCACTCCACGATGAGGCATCCAACAGTCGTTGTATTTCTTGGTATATGGAGTCGAATCCCTCATACTCGTTGAAGTACGGGTGCCAACCCTACGACGACAGGTCCTCCCGGAAGACGAGCAGACAAATGACAAAATGCTGCGCAACAACTTAGACACCATCGGGGAGCAGCGGGACCTTACTTTTGTTCACCTTCAAGCCTATCAGAACCAGGTGGCGAGATATTACAACAAAAACGCTAGCCCATGAGCTTTTGAAGAGGGTGATCTCGTACTGCGAAGAGTGGTGCAAAATACATCAGAGTACTGAGCTGGGAAGCTTGGCGCTAATTGGGAGGGCCCGTACAGTGTGAGTCGGGTTGTCAAGCCGTGGATTTATGAGATCCTTTGATTGGATGGCAAAAAAGAACCTCACCCTTCGAGCTCGGTCAATCTGAAGAAGTATTATTACTAAAAGACAAAAAAACAGCCGGTCCCATGAACCTATCAATGTAATCGATCAATTAATCGAACTACGATATGGCTTGATCCCTCCGGGGTATGTAGGCAGCCCGACTGTGGGTGCATCTTTTATGTTAAATAAAATATGTATATACGGACTCATTCTCAAGATCTCATTTTCCCGAGCTTTTACACGTCGGCGCCCTGGCCAGGCTGCCCGACCTAGTTGCGCATTTCTCATAAATGCCTAGGTGAAACGACACCCCGATTGTGTTATGACAACCTCTATATGGTTTCATCCCAATCTAGTATGAACTTAAGCATAATAAAGATAGTCGAGCCATGCCCGCGGAAACACTTAAACGTCGAATTCCGAATAGTGATTTAGAATTTGAAGTGTGGCACAGGGTAAGCGAGTACCAGACTGCACCTAGACGCCTCATATACTGACAGGGTAAGTCGGAGTCCTTCTCTGCGCCTATAATCACCACTTCATAGAAGGGTGAAATGTTAGTCAAAAAAGAACTAACGAAAAAAGGCCCTCATACTCCGTAAACCCATATAAAAGGTTTTGTCTGGCGAAAGATGATAAGAAACTTTCTATCAGCAAACGGTAGGCATGCTAAGCTTAAAGCAACTTTCTCCTGGTTTTCTCTTTGGAAAAGGACCATTCAAGATCAATGGTGTTCCATTGAGACATGTTAACCAGTCTCACATAGGTGGAACCTCCGCAAGCTCCGATAATCTTCCACCTTTTCTTAACCATGTCGATTGTATTGGACACTCCCGAGGTCGATACCAAGTAAATAAACAAAGAGTATGTGAGAAGGGTTGCGCGGTTACGCTAAAAGCAACAACATGAAATGGAAACAAAAAGCGCAAAACACTAAACAAAATGACTTAAGCTTAAAATAAAAGCCCCAAAGGCACAGAGTTGTGGATTAAAACCCTCCCGAGCGTACAAGGCAAAGAAAAATAAAAGTAAATAAAAAAGCCATAAACGGTCTACTCTTGATCCTTCGACAGCTCGGAGGCGAGGCTAAGAGAGATGACCGCGACATTTGACCCGAACTGGTCAACTTGAAGAGTTGTGGAAGCATAAGGGGAGTCATTGGTGGCGACATGGGTCTCCACGACAGGTGCAGTTGGGGGACCAAGAGTTGGGGTTTGCTTGGCTGGGTCGGTAGTCGTGGAAGTAACTTCCACCTCAACAGAAGTGAAGGTTGATCCCGCAAGGGCAGCCAAAGTAGATCCGTTGTAGCTCTCGGAGACAGGAGATACCCGAAGATACTTCTAGCGGGTCAAGCTCAACGACGTCCATCTCGTTGAGCTCGGCTTGGAAGCTATCAAGTGCGTCATTCATTTTCCACCACTCGGCGTCCAGATCGGGAACCTCCCCAGCTTTGAGTTTTTCCAGCAACTCCGCACGACTATAGGTCTGCGACTGCAGAAGATTGTTTTCCTGAACGAGCTTTAGGTCCTTAACCGCCCGCTCGATTATTTCAAACCAAGCCTTGTACTTCGTCACCGCCTCTTTCTGAGCTTTCTTGGCGGCCTTCTGAGCTCCCCTTCCACCCCGCACCTTAAGCCTGGAGGTCTCTTCGACGAAGGACTTAGCAGCGGAATCTGATTTCCATGCAAGCTCAGTCACCTTCTTCTGAGACGCCTCCGGCTTCACAGTCATCCTCTCTTATTCTATCTGAGCATCACCCCGAGCTTTTTGCAACTCGTTAAGCAGCTCAGTTTCTTTCTTCTTTGCCTCCTCGAGGCCAGCCTTCAACTAGTCCACCTTTTCCTTGGCCTCTTCCTGAAAAGCCTTCATTTGGCCTTGGGCCTGGGTGACGACCGTAAAGCTGAGCTGCTTGTCTCAAGCTCAGAGACCTTTTTAATGAGCTCTTTGTTTTTGAACTCGAGGTCAACGACAATCTTGACGGCACTGGAACGCTTTCCCTGCTCAATCTTCAGGTCATGATAGTCCCTGGATGTCGTTTTCTTGAGCTCCTTTATAGCCGCCTCGTACTCCAGGCGGAGGCGGTTGGTTAAGCCCGCTCCCTGGGACCAAAGGAGAAAGGAGTTATGACCAAAAAACACAGTTACCAACTTAAGAGTAGTGCCAACCCGCAAAGAAGGGAGATATTACCTCGACGTTATGGGCACAGAGTTGTTGGTAGGTGGCGGACGGCCCTAGCAGCCTCTCAGGAAAGATCGGGTCATCGGCAAGGCGGATGCTCCGGCACAAAGTCTCAGCAGCGGCCTTGTCTTCAGTAAGGGGGGAGAGCCCGGCAAAGCCAAACTTGAAGGCGTAGTCCCCCACCTCCTACAGGGTGTCAGACTAGAAAGAGAAGGTCAAAGGCTCAGCGTCCGTGGGAAGCCCTTTGTCTGTCGGCTTCCTAGGTTCCGATCTTTGGAGGTCGGAGGATCTCCTTTCTTCCGACCTCAAATGGTTGGGGGATTTCCCATCATCAGTCCTCTGTCTCTTCAAGGGTTCAACAGAGGTAACGGCAACCGTTTTCTTAGTGTCAGAGTCATGACTCTCGTACGAAATAGAGGACAGAGCCTTCCTGGCAGAGACGTCTTTGGATGAGGAATCTTTGTCCTTTCTGTTGTCCAAGGAGTCCTTAGCCTTGGCAAGAGCATCACCTCTCCTGGGGGCTACGGAAGGATTTTTCACACCCTTTAGTGGGAGAGGAGGAGGCATCGTGAGGCCAGAGGAGGCGCCGTTCAGGCCAGAAGGGGTAAGGGAGCTAGGTTCGCCAGAAGGCTTCTCCGAGGTCCTCCCGGGGGATCGATGGGCAGAAGGAGGAACGAGCTCACTACTCTCAGGGAGGTTGGCAAGCTAAACGTCGACACGTCCCTCTCTTTCTAATTGGTCCTTGTCCGCCCACAGCCTGGCAGTCTCTTCTTCTTCGGCTTGTACCTAGCGACTTTCTCATCAGCCGCATCTTTCTTTTCTGCTGCCTTCTGGTCTACAGCTCGAGCATTTTCTACTTTCTCAGCAGCAACTCTTTCCTTTTCAACCCTCTTGCGAGCAGCTTCTGCAGCTCGCTGTTCCAAGTGCGGGAGCTGGATTGTTGGGCGTACCATCTTAGCAGGGGGATGATATGAAGAGAAGGAGGAGGCGGTGGTAGATGCTTTTCCCTAGCTGCTAGGGTGGCGATAACATGTGCAATACGGGTCGAGTTGAAGTAGATCCAAGCTCTGTTGTCAACCCCCTTCAGAGCAGCGAGGTCTTCCTCCAAGTTGGGAAAGTCACGCGCTTTTTTAGGCTCAGGTCGAACTGCAAAACAAAAGAAGAAATGAGTCAGCATCAAGACCTAGTCAAGACCCACCAGGAAAAGACGACCTAAAGAGGTCTCCTACCAGCCTCAAGGATCCAAAGTCTGCGTGTGGATCCATTAAAGAGCTCAAGGAGGGAGTTGGAGTCAGTGAGGACGTAGAAGTAGGCATGTTCCCAGTTATCGAATTTGCTCTCCGGAAGTTTAATTAGCTGGGGACGACCAGAAACGTAAAATTGCCCCGATTTGTTGGTTTTAGGCTTAAAGGAGGAAAGGTGTTCTAGTAGTTGGACACCCAGTCTAATGTTGGCCTCAGCTGCGACCACCAGAAGCCCTAGGATGGTCCTGATGCTTTCGACGGTCATATGAGAGATAGCGATTTGACGACGGTGGTAGTATAATACCAAAAGGTCAGGAAGAGGGAAACAAAGTCGGCTACTGAGGAAATAGGACTCGTAGACGCAAAAGTACTTCGGAGGGAGAGTCCAGGGTCTTTCGTCAGTGGTTGAAAGTTGGATGACCACCGTGTCGGGAATCTCACACGATTCCCATAGGGACTGTATGGATTCTGCAGTGCTTGTCGTAGGAGCAGCATCGAAGAACTCTACCGCGCCGGCAACGACGATTAGGTCTGCAGAGATAGCAGGGAGCTTTACTTCTCCCAGAAGGTCGTCGTCATCGAGCAAATCCCTTGAAATATTGCCTCCCCTATCGGTGCCAAGATCTGAGCGGTGAAAAGGCATAGTAACGGGAGGCGAATCCGGCGAATGCCTCTCTCCCGGTGACCCGAGGGTTTCCTTAACAACGGCGGAAGAGGAAGAGGGGCGATTTGATGACCTTTTACGGATAAGCGTGGCTTCGGGGTCCATTATAGCAACTTACAGAAGTAATCACAGCAGAGGAAGAGGAAGAAAATGCAGGGAACCAGTACAGAAAGGCAGACAGCAAAAAAAAAATACAAGCCAGGGAGAAAAGATTCAAGCACTAACCCTTTTTCGTAGGGGAAGCTGAAGCGTAGAGGGAGAAGGAAGCGAAATGTCCTACCTTTTAAATGACTCATCTCTCATCGATGACGTGGGTAGCGGAACTGTCACAGCGGAACCAACATCAAATCAAATCAAATCTTTCCAAAATTGGTCTGTGAGAAATCGGTCAAGTCATAGAAACCCGATTTAGAAGGAGCAACTAAGATCGACCTAAATCAAATCAGAATTCAATCGAATCTTTTTACAAACAAACCAAAGGAGGAAACCAGATTTCCAACAGGATTTGATTCTTCCAAATTTCAAAATCTCCCCAGAAAGATTTGCTTAAAAATCTAGCTCACCTGGTCCCTAATCAACTTTCCTTGATGAGCTTCAGGAGAGCTCTTGATGGAGTTGGATTCCACCTTACCAAATCCAGTTTGAATAACCGGAATATCAAACTAGGAGTGGGCTATGGGCCGAGAAGGCCCATAGCGGAATCAAAGGGAGTGCAAGAGGGGCATGGGACGCAGAAGAAATGAAGGCCCATATCTATGAATTAACAACAAAGTAAACAAAATAGGGAGGAGGAGGGAGGCCACAAGGAAGAGGATCGGTTCTTTGATACTAAAAACATAGAAACAGGCTCTTACATTGTATACCATTGATTAAGCGATACATTTAATACAATCATTACATTTTTTAACATTTACATTGTAAATGGTACACCTCGGTTTGAAGTTAGATTTTGAGATCCATCAGGGAAAGGTTACGAAAACAGTTACTTGCCCTTCAACCGCCTCCTTGGGTGTTGTATTTAAGTCCATTAGGGCTCTCTCGTTCCTAATTTCGATTCCAACTTTGAAGATCCACACTTTCAAGACATTCACCATGTCTGATTTCATTCGAAGGCAGATGCAAAACATCAATCTTGGAATCGATGATGCGGTTTTTACTCTTCCTTCTCATCTTTGTGATGAAGCGGTGCCCAAGAATCAATTTAGCCTTATGGTTAAACCGGTGTATCCACGGAAACAAAACCTCTGTGCCATGGTCACATCTTTGCCACGAGTCTGGGGAGTAGGAGATCAAGTTATGGGGCGTATTGTGGATAATCGGAAGATTCAATTTATCTTCCAATCTGAAGATTCTATGGCATCGGTGTTGCGCCGAGGCCCATGGTCCTTTAATGATGGGATGTGTGTGGTTGAGCGCTGGACTCCTACTCTATCAGAAGAAGATCTCAACTTCATCCCTTTCTAGGTGCAGATCTGTGGGATCCCTTTATTGTATCTCACTTTGCAAATGGTTCTGCATATCGACAATGAGTTGGGTCACTATGAAGAAACAGATTTTGGCGCAGAAGGGCAACATGTCAACTATGTCGGTATTAAGATGCTCTGTAACATCAATGAGGCTCTTCGCTTTCAACGCGTGTTCCTGTTCTCCAACGAATCTGCTATCTTAAAGCTTTAGTATGAGAAGTTGAGCAAATTCTGCAATCTTTGAGGTCTAATGACTCATGAGGCAATTGAATGTCCTCAAAATGCCGTCACTAACCCTTCTGACCCAGAGGAAGATGATGATGTGGGAGGAGACTCACCACATCTACCTGATGTTGCACCTGAACCTCCATATGAGGAGTCATCTAGCATGCCATAGAAGGAGGCCGAAGGAGAGGATGAGGTTAGGCCAACCACTAAGAAGCAGAAGCGAATGGACAAGGTAGATGCTTTCCCCACTCACTGTTATGATTGGCGACAGGTCTTTGCAGCGGAGGAAGTGATGGAAGTTGTGAACAAGAGGCGCAAAACACATCAAGGAGAAACAGAGGTACGATACATGATGCAACTTGGTACTGACGGAGCAAGTACTTCTCACTCTGAGACAGCGAATGCACCAAAGATGTAGCCAGGAACTAACCGAGATGGTATGGTGGGCCAGAAACCACCAATGTCAGGATGAATGCAACATTTTGGAACTGTCGGGGTTTGAAAGGGTCCCTGGTAGTTCGACGTCTTAAGGGCACTAATGCAAAATACTCCCTTGACTTACTCTTTCTAATAGAAACAAAGAATTTGGATGATGTTGTAAGTGATTTTTCTGTGAAGTTGGGTTATTATAATGTATGTTGTGTCACACCACGGGGACTAAGTGGGAATTTAGCGCTATTATGGAAGAAGTATATTGATGTATGTATCGAGTCCATGGATTATCGTCTCATTGATTGTAAGATAAAAAAATGGAGACCTCTTCTATTTGTCTTGTGTTTATGGTCAACCTTATCGGAAATTAAGACACATTCTATGGGAGAAGCTTCAATGCATCTCAGTTAATCAAATCAGACCATGGCTTCTTTGTGGTGATTTCAACGAGATACTAAATGCTAATGAGAAAAGAGGTGGAAAAACTAGAGAGGTTTGGAGTCTGATTGATTTTCAAAACATGGTGGCAATATGTAAAATATCAAATTTGCATTACACTGGGAACAATACACTAGTAGAAATAAGTGGTATAGCCACGTTTTTGTCACGAAAAAAACGTGGCTATTATGATCGTTACTTTTTCGTGGCAAAATCATTCATATAGCCACGAAAAAAAAAGTCACGATCCTTTAGTCACGAAATCTGCCGTGACTATAGCAGTTTTTTTACTAGTGATATGACTTGGGCGAGTAAAAGAAAATCTCACTTAGTAAAATGTTGGTTAGATCGAGCAATGGCAAATGATGAATGGCGAGCTTTGTATCCTGCTACGGAAGTGGAATATTTAGAGATGGTTGAGTCGGATCATCGGCCTGCAATCATCAAACTCATAAAACGCATAGAAGTGGGGCATAAACCCTTCTGTTATGATCATCGATGCACTGAACAGGAGGGTTTTAAAGATTTGATAGCTGAGGCTTGGAATCGGGACAGTAGATGTGCCAAACCATCAGTTAACGCACAACTAGCCAACTGTCGAAAATCAATCTCTGCTTGGAAACAGAGGAGCAATCTCAATTCTGCAAAGAAGATTCAGGAGCTCAAAGTAGAAATTGATAAAGCTATGAGCGATATTCATACCTCCTTAGACTTGATCCATTCGCTCCGCAGAGATTTGCTTCACGCTTATAGACAAGAAGAGTAGTATTGGCAGAGAAAAAGTTGCACCAAATGGCTAAATGATGGAAACCGCAACACGTGGTTCTTTCACGCGGCTACAAAAACAGATGGGCACGAAATCGGTTGCTCACTATTCAAGTAGAAACCGGTGAAGACTACTATGTTAATGTGGATATAGCCGCAGAAGCCGAGAGATATTTCAGTAACCTTTTCCAAAGTACTCAAATTGATGGTTTCTTGCGGGTTCTCGATGTCATTGATATTGTGGTCTCCGATGAGATGAACTAGTTGCTTACAAGAGAGGTCTCGGAGAATGAGATTTGACAAGCAATATTTTCGATTGGAGCTCATGAGCTCCGGGACCTGACAGGTTCACATCAATCTTTTTCCAAACACATTGGGACATTGTGGGAGAAGATATTGTTCGTGAGGCACATACTTTCTTCTAGACAGGTGATTTTCCTTCACAGCTTAACCAAAGCAACATATGTCTTATTCCCAAGTTAGATCAACCAAAAATGATGAAGGATTTCCGACCGATTGGACTATGTAATGTCGTCTACAAGAATTTCACAAAGATTGTAGTCAATAGATTGAAAGAGGTGTTGTCATTTATAGTTTCCGAGAATCAAGCGGCTTTTATACCAGGACGTTTCATCACCGAAAATTATGCTAGCTCACGAAGTTATGCATTCCCTGAAACACCAAAAGAGATGCGCCTAATCCTTCATGGTGGTTAAGACGGATGTATGTAAAGCTTACGATAGATTAGAATGGGATTTCTTGGAGAAAGTCATGAGAAGGAAAGGTTTTGCAGAAAAATGGATCCAATGGATAATGGTTTGCGCTAGAACGGTTTCTTTTTCCATTCTTATCAATGGTAGCCCTACGAAAATGTAACACCAACAAGAGGAATTCGCCAAGGAGATCCGTTATCACCGTATTTGTTCATATTATGTTCCGATGTTTTGAGCCTCCTCTTAAAACAAGCAGAACGCGAAGGCAGAATTATCGGCATAAAACTAAGTAGACGAGGTCTTGCCCTATCTCATCTACTCTTCGCGGATGACTCTTTATTTTTTGTCAAAGCCAATCACCATAACAATGTGAACTTGCTCCGAATCTTTGAAGATTATACAGTAGCTCTAGGCCAAGTAATTAATCTAGAAAAATCAGCCATAACTTTTGGAGCCTAAGTCTTTCAATATACGAGAGATATCATTGAGAACATTCTCCATATACCAACGATTAGAGGGGGAGGAAAATATCTAGGATTGCCTGAAAAATTCGGAAGACGAAAGAAAGAAATGCTACAATACATTTCTGAGAAGGTTTAGAAGCGTATCAATGGCTGGCATACGAAATTTCTTATTACGACTGGGAAAGATACCCTGATTAAAAGCGTTGCTTATGCAATGCCCATCTACTCAATGAATTGTTTTGAGTTTCCCTTGGAACTTTGTGGCAACTAGACCAGATCATCTCTCGGTTTTGGGTTGGGACAACGTCTGATCACCAGAAAATGTCTTGGGTCTCATGGAAAAACTTCAGACTCCTGAGAAGGAAGGTGGACTGGGATTTCGGGATTTGCATTTGTTTAACCAAGCTTTACTTGCTAATCAAGTTTGGCGTTTACTATAAAGACCAGAGAGTCTACTATTTAAGGTTTTACAACAAAAGTATTTTCGGAATGGTTCTTTGATTATGGCAACTGCGAATTCACGCTCATCCTATGGGTGGAAATCTCTCATGTTTGGTTCTCATCTATTGAACAAAGGGCTTTGTATGATTATTGGGGATGGTGAAGAAGCTTCGGTTGGCAGAAGTAATTGGTTACCAACTAACCCTCCACGACCTCCAGCTTTGATGGCATCTACGGAGGTATATATGAAAGTCAAGCATTTAATTGATCATCGAATGCGCCAATGGAATGAAGAAGCGTTAACCCGTTATATCGACTCACAAGACCATGCGCTTATCTGCACATTGTTATTGCCTACCCATGCTACGAGCGACTCCTACATGTGGCTCTACAATTGTAACAGATCTTACACTGTAAAATCGGGCTATTGGATAGCGGTTCACCAACCCGTCACACCTGCCCCCCTAAACCGCCGCTGCATTTAGACATGAAGTTGGTTCATACGATTTGGTCTATTGATGTGGCCCTAAGATAAAACACTTCCATGGAAGGTGGGATCAAAGGCCATCGGGTTTGCCTCCAATTTACGCCGTCACACATAGCTGTCAATCCGTGTTTCCTTCATTGTTGTGATGAAGAAGAAACGGATGAACATGTCCTCATCTTATGCCCATTTGGCAACTTATAGGTGTGGATATAAGCCCTATTGGCGATGTTACGACATCTTTTAATCAGAAGTTCAAATGTCTACTCAATCAGCATAAGGATCCATCAATACTATGAGAGAAATGAATCACTGTGGTATACACTCTTTGAAGACTCTGGAAAGCTTGAAATGAGTTGCTAGTTAACTGACATCTAATTACACCAGAGGATACAGTGGCCCGAATACTTGCAGATTAATCTGAGTGGAACGCTTCCATCTACTCCATCTCTCATGACATATAACACTCTGGGATGCGACATAACCATCGCGCCAAATGGCAAAGACCTCGCCGAGGATAGATAAAGTGTAACTATGACGCCTCGCTTATTGTAGGATCTGGAGCTTCTGGATTAGGCTGGATAATTCGTGACGCGAATGGATTATGTCTTAATGCGGGAATGGGTAAGTTTCAAGGGAGATACACAGTTGAAGAAGCGGAGTTATCGGCCTTAATGTGGGCAATGCAAGCATCATGGTCACTTGGATTTCGACATATCATCTTTGAAGGTGACAATCTTAATATTCACAACATGATTCATCGGTAAGCAACAAATCTGCGACTACAACATTACATTGGTGTTGTCCGAGGTTGGGCAGCTATGTTTGATGAAGTAATTTTCTGCCATAGGGGAAGAAGTTCCAATCAATGCGTTGATACCTTATCCAAAGAAATTCTTAAACTACCTGACCAGTGGCAATTGTTTCATACTTGTCCTAACTTTTTAACTTCTATCGTTGTAAAAGACAGTCAAGTTTAATAAAAGTTTTTTGTCGTAAAAAAAAGGAAAAAAACTATAGATGTAATTTAACTAATGACTTATGTTTAATAAATTTGATGATTTTGCCATATATATTTTGTACTTTTATATATTTTGGTTATAGTAATTTTTAAAATATAATATAATATTAATTATTGTGTGTATTTTATTTAGTGAAATAATATTAATTTATATGTTTATATAGTTCACATATTTATTATACATATTTTACAAAAATATACACCATATATGCTCCGCTTAAACGACCATATATACATCTATATACTAATAGGTGTTAGTCCGTGCCTTGCACGCACATAGTATGTTTTTTTTGAAAATTTAATTCAAACAATTGAATTTATTTTTCCGCTCTTCAGTTAGCTTCTTAGATCGAAGAACAAAGAATGCATGAAAAAAACATTTGATTAGTTGTTGGTTATTTATATCTTTATCTACTATAATGTGTTCCCGTGGGAGTAAAAGAGCTTAATTTTGTATGTATTTGGTTTGTGTTTTCACTTATATTTTTTTATCAGGTTCGACTCCAGTTCGGATCTCTGACTCTAACCCTATAGAACTCGGGTAATTGTGGAATTCATGTCGAGTTCAGTATGGGGTTTATCGGGTTCCGGTTGGTTCAGGTCAAATATTCAGGTTCGAGTTTTTTTGGATAATTTAGATTTTTCATAGCAGTTCTGATACTTTCACTCAAAATACACGTTAGCTACTCGAAAAGTAAATATAAAATTGAGTATGATTTGAATACTCATTTAGGGTACTCAATTGTATATTTAGATATCTTATGATATTTATTCAGGATTCAAGTTTTGATTTTCGAGTTTTCCGAGTCTCAAATATTTCTTGTTAACCGATGTGGTATTTTTTTAGTTCGAGTTAGGAAATTTAAGTTCTCGTCGGATGTTAGCTTCATATTTTTGTAAATAATAAAATTTTAAATAAAACCAAAACAGATCTGCACAAGTCGGAGAACAAGATATTTTTTTTCTTCTTAACCCAATCTGAATTGGTCGTTTGTTTTTGTTGTTCCGTATTCTTCTATTCAAAAGAATCTCAATATCCCCTCCCATTGTATTTAAAAAATTGTCAAAAGAATTCAAATCTATCAAAATAAGTGTAACACCCCGGTTCACCTGGTTAAGGTCCCTCCCGAATCTGTTAACTTTTCCACTAACTTCCCCTTCACAAACAATCTCCCAGAGCATTCTAATAAAACCTTAAATTAAACTCGAGTCTAAAAAAACATCCATCACAAGGACAAATCCATCTTATTGCTAGGGAGAGCTCCATATGTGAATGAAGTCTTCCAGCCACAGAAAAGAACATAAATAATTAAAGGTACTAAAACCGAATCAAAACATGAAAACAACTTAATTAAAACCCGGTCCCAAATGAACAGTCCAGTTCCTCCTTCATCCATCCAGCTGCTCGTTGTACTCATCTGCAGGGGACAAAAGGGGGAGGGACGAGGGAAAGAGAGGGGTGAGTAACAGGGGAATCACCCAGTGAGACATGAAATTGCTAGACATGCAACGCCGCGGAACAGACTTAACATGCATTCACAGATAACATAAAATTAA
>OVAN01008634.1:0-17909 GCA_900406275.1 Anastatica hierochuntica | reverse complement strand
AAAATTTTTAAATAAAAATAATTGAACTTCCACTCTCAGCTTCCGCTCTCAACTCCCGCTCTCAGCTCCAGTAAAAATAATTGAACTTCCACTCTCAGCTTCCGCTCTCAGCTCCCGCTCTCAGCTCCCGCTCTCAGCCCCAATAAAAATAATTGAACTTTCACCGAGAATTTATTGTTTGCAGATTCAAAGGTAAACCTCCACCCTTCACTCACATCCAGAATGTCCTTAGTGGCATGTGGAATAAAGGAAGGAAGTTGGAAATCCACTTAAACACCATCTCTCGCAACATGCTCGTCAGAATTTCGAACGATTACCTTCGCAATAAGATCATTGAAAAGTAGTTATGGTACATCAACGAGTGCATGTTTCTAGTTGCTGAGTGGAGCGCTAATGGTGATTTCTCTCACGAACTGGAAAACATTCCCATATGGGCTAACCTTCACGGAGTTCCCTTGAACCTAAGACACAATGACGATCTCAGCCTCATTGCGGGGAAAATTGGCGAGCCTATAAATATAGATGAATTCACTCTCAAGATTATCAGCATAAAGGAAGCACACGTTAAAGTAGAAGCTGATTTGATAAAAGAACTACCATCGATAGTTGAAGTGGAGAGAGAGAATAGAGAGCTACTCAAGGTGGATGTTACTTACCCGTGGTTACCCCCCGTCTGTTCGAATTGCAAGGATATAGGTCACACATTGAGATATTGCCCTACTGCAACTGTTGCTTGGGTTCCCAAATCAAATTCCCTCCAAGTAAATCCTACAAAAAACAGTTCAGCAGAGGAGCCCTCTTCTGCTCCTGCAGCTTCTACCACCAACTCCACCCTAGCCTCTACAACCGAGAACCTTGACCAGAACCCTCAGCCCATCCAACCCATTCCATCACCTGGTATAATCAAGTCTACTACTTCTACCAACCAAATAACCGATCCCAACCAACCTTCTTCTCAACAGTTAATTCCAGAACCCGAAAAGAACCCACCAAAGACAAACTTCAAAAAGCCCTCTTCTACCACCCTTCAACCACCTCTAACCCCTAAATCACCTGTGTCTGCCTCTAACCCTTTCCTTCCCATATCAAACCAGAACCCCCTGTCCATCGTAACATTGAACCCATGGATTTGCAAACCTTACCAGACTTAAACCATCACATTATTTCCAGGCCCAATTTAAACCTAGACTCAGTCCCTCCTACAGGTTTTGCACCTTTAGGAGACCCTCCTATCTAATCATCACCCTTCCTATTTTTGTTCCCATGTATATACAATCGGTATTTTGGAATGTTAGGGGTTTAAATGTCCCTGAAAACCATAAACCCCTCTTGAACTGGCTAAATTCTCCCAAACCTGTTGTTGGAGCACTTTTGGAAACCCATGTCAAGGAAACTAACATGAACCAGATTATGAGTCTCACTTGTCCAGGATGGTTTTTTACCTCTAACCACAGAGAAGATGACGATGGAAGGATTGTCATAATCTGGAAGCATCCAGCTACCGTAACAGTCATCCACCAAACAAATCAGTCTCTCATCCGCGAAGTGAAAATTTTGGGAGGTCATAAGTTTATAATGTCAGTTGTTTATGCACCAAACCAAAGGGAGGAAAGATCAGATTTATGGTGTCACCTTATTGAGTTAAAGCAGAGACTCTCCCTTGACAATAACCCTTGGCTGTTGGGTGGAGATTTCAATCAAGTCGCCCACTTTGTTGAGCACTCTTCAAACTCAGTAAACCACTTATCCCCCTCGATGCTTGAACTTAAGAATTGCATGCTTCGATTGGAAGTCTTCGATCTCAGATTTTAGGGTCTCTCCTATACTTGGTTCAACAAACAGCCCTTAAACCCAATCGCAAAAAAGCTACACAGAGTCATTGTCAATAGTAACTTCCTCTCAACCTATACCAACAGCTCCACCCTCTTCCTGCCCCCAGAATTCTCTGACCACTCCCCCAGCCTTGTAAATTTTGACTGCCCCACCCCTAAAGCCGGTTCTAAGCCCTTCAAATTCCTAAATATCCTATCCTCTCACCCCCTCTTTCTAGCCACGGTGGAAAAGGCATGGAATCTTGCTGGAAGTAATAGTCACCTGCAACCAAGCTTAACTCTGCTGAGTGCAAAACAGAAAATGATAAAGAAAGATCTAAAAGCGTTGGGGAAAAGTACTTTCTCAAATATCCAAAACACAGTGAGTGAGACTAACAGTTTGTTAAAACATGTGCAAATGCAAGCTTTAAGCTCTCCATCAACTGCTCTATTTCAGCAAGAAAAGGATATCCAAGAGAGACTACACTTCCAGAGAGGACTAGAAGAATCCTACTTCAAACAAAAATCAAGGATTCAGTGGCTGCGAGAAGGCGACCAAAATACGTCATATTTTCACAAAGTGGCAATGACAAGAAACTCATACAATGCAATTCGATTATTCACAACTACAATTGGCCAATCAATTATGGATCCTATTGAGATGAGTTTACATGCAGTTAACCACTACAAGAATCTGTTAAGTCCTGAGCTATTACCACCAACCTATTACTCACTGGTTTTCCTCAAAGACCTTATTGGCTTCACTTGCCCTGATACAAGGCAGCAACTAATGAACACTCTACCTATTTCAGAGGAAATCACTAAAACCTTACTCAGACTTAACCCGAAAAAGGCACCAGGACCAGATGGACTTACCTCTCAATTCTACAAAGGAGCTTGGAGTTTGATAGGACAAGAAGTTACGGAGTCTGTGGATCATTTCCTATTATCAGCTTTTATGCCTTTAGCTACTAATGCAACGATCCTCACGATGATACCAAAGAAGCCAGGAGCATCTCTTGCATCTGATTTCCGACCAATATCATGTTGCAACACTTTATACAAGGCAGTTTCGAAACTTTTGGTGTCCAGGCTCAAGCCTCTTCTGCCGGATTTTATCATGCCATCTCAGTTAGCTTTCGTTAGAGGTAGACTGCTGATCGAGAACTCGCTTTTGGCCGCTGACCTGGTTCAAGGTTACAAAAAGGGGTTGGTAAGAAGAAAATAACGCTTAAGATAGACATTGCCAAAGCATTCGACACGCTAAGGTGGGACTTTGTTCTAAACTGCCTTCATGCTATGGAAATTCCTAACCAGTTTATAAATTGGATAAAGGCTTGCATAATAACCCCGACCTACTCAGTAGCTTACAATGGTGAACTACATGGATACTTCAAAGGTAAAAGAGGGGTTTGACAAGGAGATCCCATCTCCCCTTACCTTTTTGTGATCGCAATGAACTGCTTATCCAAGCTACTAAATAGAGGAGCAGAGCAAGGTTTATCTGGGTATCATCAAAAGTGCAAGGAAATGAAGCTTACGCATCTCTGCTTTGACGATGATTTGCTCATATTCTCGGATGGATCCCTCCATTCTGTCACTAACATCATGGCCATTTTGAAGGAATTCGAGACCATGTCGGGCCTGAGCATAAGCATAGCAAAAACCAGAATATTTCCTTCAGGTCTATCGGATGCGGAAACTCAAGAAATTGTTGAAAGCATGGGACTTACAGAAGGAATATTGCCAATCCGTTATCTTGGACTCCCTCTATGTACAAAAAAGCTAACAGTCGTAGACTGTACCCCATTGCTTCAAAGAGTGAAGGAAAAATTAAGCTCATGGACGACAAGATCACTTTCCTTTGTTGGCCGCTTACAGTTACTTAATTCAGTGATCGCTGGGATAACGAACTTCTGGTGCAGTTCCTTTTTCCTTCCAAAACAAGTGGTAAAAACAATCGAATCACTATCTGCAACTTTTTGTGGAATGGAACAACCGAGGGAAACCATTCGGAAAAAGTATCTTGGACCACTATAACCCTAAGCAAGAAAGGAGGATTAGGAGTACGAAACCTGTTGCATTGGAACACATCAAATTGTTTCAAGTTGATTTGGATGCTTTTCTTCAAGCAAGGGTCCATCTGGGTCGGATGGTTCAACAGATTCTAGGGGGTGTGGTAAACAATTACTGGAAAACAAAGATAAAGCAGAGCAACTCATGGTTAGCGAACAAACTTCTAAAGTTTCGTCAAGCTGTCTATCCATGGATAAAAGTAAAAGTCGGAAACGGTACCTCTTGCAAGTTCTGGACAGATAATTGGAGCTCACTTAGAAATATCTCTTCCTTCTTATCTCCAGAAGGTCCTCGACAAGTAGGAATCCCTTGTAACACATCTCTGGCAAGTCTCTGAAGAAATGGTTCTTGGTGTCTTCCACCGGCACGGTCTAAAAAACAAGTGACAGTGCAGTCTCTGTTGACAAATATATCACTATCAGACACTGATGATAAACATGAATGGTGGATAGAAGAAGAAACAAAAGATAGAAATGCCACAAGTAAGATTTACAGATTAATAAAGAACAGGGAGCCAGAGGTACCATGGGCTGATGCTGTTTGGAATTCAGGAGGTGTTCCCAAGTACAAATTTATCACTTGGTTGTTTGTTCTGGATCGATATCCTACAAGAGATAGGCTTCTGCAGTGGGGTCTCCAAACAAGATCCTTGTGTCTTCTTTGCGGATCGGAAGATGAAAGCAGGAACCACATCTACTTCGATTGCTCTTTTTCAAGCAGAATCTGGGAGGCCATAACTCGACGATGTCAAATCCCTTTGATCAGATAATGGCAGACCTGTCTCAACTTTATGCAGCACTTACAGGCTCGGCGAGAAAAGAAGAAGATGGTGCTCATAGCTTGGCAAGCAACCATTTATCTGCTATGGATCGAAAAAACAATAGATTGCACAGGCAATCAAGCAACTCTGCGAATCTAATTTTGAAAAAAAATTGACTCAACTATTCATCTAAAAGCTCTAACCTTTAGAGAGAACAACCCGGATTTGGCTTCATCAATGATGAGATTGTGGTTGTTTACAGAGTCGTGATAAACAACCGAGCAATCTTTCTCTGATCTAGATGTGATCTAATATTGATTTGCCTTCTCAGTTCAGGAATCGGCGACAACCCTAATACTATCTGTTGAAGTTGGCTTGCTTCTCGACATTAACTCTAAGGTGGTTATTAACAATAACTGCAATCGTGGTTGGTTTTAGACTTCTCATTCCTGGTTCAATTAAGTTTCTTTGGTTATGACTCAACCACTCCCATTATAATTTTGTATGTTGGGCTTCCAACAACTAGGTTTGGACCTTGTACCATTTTATTTTTATAATTTGAAAGCCCTTTTCCAAAAAAAAAACAAGTAGTGCTCGCTCATACAGTATTCCTTAACGGGCATCACCATAAGAGCCATCTTACTGCGTAAAACCAAATCCAAATTCATAATCCACACAAAAAACTTCAAACTCAATTGCACAACAAAATAAATACTTGTCAGGTGATATACTCACTTTGCAAAAACTTATATTAGTGGAAATCTTATTATACAAAGTTGTGATGTCATAATTATAACTTATTAGATTTTGACATGTGTCATTATTAATGTAAATTATGACATGTGTCAATATAATAATATAGATTCATGTAAATTTTCTCTTAAATTGTCTAAATCTTAAAAAAAAAATATATAAAAAGAAAAAAATATATTGGTATTTTAAAGCGTTTTATTTTTTTTGAAAATTCCATATTTTATAATTGTTTCTAGTTATCTTTCCATTTCATGAGAAAATTTAAAATGACAAATAGAAAATTTTAAAACAACCTTAATATGTAAAGCTAAACGCGTTTAACATGATCGCTACAAGTATGCACTATTATAACTCACGAGATTTAGACATGTGTCATCGTTAATTTAGATTGTGACATGCGCTAATTTATAATGTAGATTTTATTTCTTCTAAAAAATGAAAAAATAACTCTTAATTTTCAAAAAATAATGAAAAAATAAAAAATGTGTCAGTTAACTCTTAAAAATGACAAAAAAATAAAAACGAAAAAATATTATTATTTCAAAATATTTTCGTTACTTTTCTTCTGATTTTATATTTTATATTTGGTTTTATTTTATGTCAAGAATTAATATGAAAATTTTAAAACTATGAAAATTTGAATTTATATAATAATCTAACAATCCCGTTAAATAAAAGGTAAATTGATTATTATAGTTTTCTACGTCTAGATGATTTAAGAAGATTTTAAAACTTTCAACTTTAAATGGTTTTTTTTTGTAGACTCCGTTCCTCCGAGTTGGCTACCCAATTTGGTAGTGAACTCTTAATTAATGTGTGGTTGTCAAAAAAAATGAAAATATTTTTGTCAACATATTCCATTAAGTTGTTTTTTGTGATTGAACTTGCATTTTTAATGTGGCTTATTTTTTGTTTCATAATAAAAATTTCCTACATAACTTTAAAATTTTGTAAATTGAAAATTTCACTTATACGTAATTGTAAAATTTAAACAGATGACACATGTCATAATCTAATCAATCAAATGATACAAATAATATTTTCGTAAGTTATTATTTTGATATGTGCCGTGCTTAGGTCGATCGCTTTTAGCTTTATATTTTATTGTATATGTAAACATGATAAAATTATAATATTTAATTAAGAATGTTGTTTCACCTTATAATAAAAATCTTAGAATAATTTGGATAATATTGATTGTTGTTCATAATTTTCAATAACTAGTAATGCTTTTAATCTACATTTTAAATTTACGAGTTGTAGTTACGTGGATTTCAACTTTAAAACCTAAATTTTTGTTGACATTTTTCTATTTAATTTCTCGTGTATCACACAAGACCTTATCTAGTAATAAAATAAGATTGCAAATACCGAAATTAATTGTATTGGCAATTATTTCTTTATATAAATGTAAAATGTATAATTATTTAAAAAATGTATTTTGAAATTAAATTTATCATATACACAGTTTCGAGTTTTGACAATTTCAAATATAAAATTCGCACTTGATTGTTGACAAAAAATGCAAATTGTGTATTTAAAATTGTTTAAACGGGTACCTACAAATCATTTGTGTAATTCTTATTACGTAATCTTTTTCTTTAATTGAATATCCATTTTCAAAAACTTTCATAATACTCAAACGAAACCTGAATTAAAACTCCACATAATAATATAAAATTCAAGCAGAAGAAAATAAAGACTTATCAAATTATCATGAAACATACTCCACAGTCCACAAGATCAAACTCAACCACGGCAAAAGAAAACTGTCAGGGCCGAAATCCCCCAGATCCAATAAGACAAGAAAACCGAAAGCAAAACAAAGCAAAGGAGGCCAATTACAAGTCCGGCCCATCACAAAGCCTGGGAGCCAGGTGTCACCGAGTCAAGTGGAAGCGTAAGTTGCGAGATCACAGGTAGAGGATATCGTTAAGGAGGTTCCGAAGATCCAGGAAGATTAAGCTATAAGATGGAACCTTCGAGAACGTGAGAAAGGGTTGGATTCTTCGGCAAAACAAGAAAGAGAGAGATAACAATATTCGAGCTTTCGAATCATTCATTCCTTATTCATTATTTTGTAAACACTTTCGATACAAAACATCAATAAAATCAGTTTACCATTGTTCTTATCGATCATCTTAGCTCTAACGGGATTTGATTCCACTTTGTCCCATTTCTAAACCTCTTTGAGATATTCTTAAAGTAATTGTGAGATCTAACCCTCACAATTTAGCGCCATCTGTGGGGACGAATAATCGAATCCCTGACTCCGATAGCTAAGAAGATGGATCTAGCTAATGGTGGCTTGAATCGACCCGAATCCTCGCCACTAGCCCCGAGCAATAGCTCGCCGACCCATCGAGGCTCTGGATTCCCAGGACCTCGCCGTTTCGCTCCACCGAACGAGCCTTCTGCCACCACAGGAGGTCAATCAGAACTTGATGGTTCTCGGTTGGCTCCCCGAAGGCTACCTGATGACCCTGCTCCGAGATCTCAAACGCTCGGAGAATCTGATCCTAATCTCTTCGGATCACAGCTCTTGGCTTCAGCCGCGAGTCAGGTTTCGGATCATCTTTCCGAAATCAGACAGATGATGCTACAGTTGGTGAGCCGAGCCCAGGAAAACGAACGATTGGTTCACCAGCTCGCATCCCGGCAGCAACATATCGAGCAGGGGACGAGATCACTGGTACACTCGTCTCAGCCCTCGAATAGGAGAGGTGTGGGGGTGACCTTCCGAGATCTCGTCGATGATCCGTCTTTCCCCCGAGGACGTCTCGAGTTTTCTCCCGGTCGCACGATACCTGAAAGGGAGGAGCCTCCTCTCTCGACGCCTCTCACGGAAACTGCTCCGGCACTTGACCCATTAGCCACCCTGGCAATGGCAATGGGAAGAAGCTTAGCCAGCACAAGCTCGGGACCTGGTCAAATCTCGCAACAGGTATCGGAACAGAGACGCGATCTGCCTCCTCCGCCACCGATACCTGGGCCAACCGATCACGATCCGGTCCCGACTAGTGGAAGGACCTCCTCCTACGCAGCCTTCGAATATAGCCGACTTGCTATCCCGGAGGCTCGACAGAGAACAGGACCTACAGATGTAATCCACCCAGGTTCCCTGGTCGATCACGCTAGGCAAAACAGTCCCAGGGGCCGAGAAAGGCCTAGATTCCCAGGGATCTGGGGCCCGAATCCTGAGTGGGTACAACGACAGCCCCCCGAGCGGGCCTCTGTCGATGTTTTTGACACCCTTCGCCTAGATAGCCCCGACACTATCCGAAGGTATATGGAAAGAACGCATGCTGCCCTTCAAAAGCTAAATGCACAAGTCCATAAGGCCACAAGTTTAGCACCTGAAATCGAGAGCATAATAGAGAAAACTCGAGGGACCCCGTTTACGAACAGGATAGCTAACTCTTACATAAGAGATACAAGGAAAATCTGAATCCCCGAGTTTGACGGAACCTCAGACCCTAAGGCTCACCTGAGAGCCTTCAGATTAGCCATCGTTAAGGCTCACTTCACGCGCGAAGAGTGCGAGGCTGGTTATTGTCGAACTTTCGCCGAAAACCTAACAGGCACAACCCTCAAATGGTTCTCAGGACTCTGAGCCAAATTCGATCGATAGCTTCGATCAGCTAACCAGTGCTTTCGTAAAACAGTACTCGACTCACATTCGGAAGCAGGCTTCTGAGGCAGACCTGTGGAAGATCCGACAAGGAGTTGGGGAAACGCTCCGCGTCTACATAGAAAAGTTTAGGGCGGTCAGAACTAAGCTTTCGAATCCTAATGACCAGGTCGCTATCGAAGCACTCCGAAGAGGGCTTTGGTATCGTTCAGAGTTCTGGTCAGAGCTTACTATCAACCCTCTGCCCACGATAGACGATGCTCTGCACAGAGCGTCCCGGTTTATTACTCTCGAAGAGGAGACTGCTGCGATGGATAAAATCCATAAGAAGCCGCAAACCTATTCAAAAATTGACTCTCAAGAAGCGAAAGGACAGCCTAAGAAAGGTAACTTCCGTAGCAATCAGACTCAGGGGGAACACTCCTATGCAATTGACGAACCCCAGGAAGATAAACTCGTCGCAACAACGGGCAGAGCCCCCTGGACTAAGTCATTCGATGAAAACAAATTTTGTACCTACCACGAGAGGAAAGGACACTCGACAAAAGAGTATTGGGACCTCCAGAGACAGCTGGCAGCCAAGTTTGCTGCCGGCGAAATAAAAGACGTGGACCTTAGGAAGCCACCGCCTTTCCAAAAGAGAACACCGCGCGAAGCCTCCCCGAAACGGAGTAGGTCTCCTGAAAAGGGAATTGATTCGCCGCCTCCGACTCCGAAGAAAAGGATCAACATGATCCTTGGAAAATTTCCGGAAGGAAGGAGCCTTCGAACGGAGGCTCCGAAACCTCTCCCAGAAGGCACGGTGACTGCCATATTTGAGAAAGCATCACACCAGTAGCTCTCTGACTCCAGATTTGACTACATTCTAGGAGGGTCGGACATCTGCCGAGAGTCCGTGAACTCAATCAAAGGCCACCTACGGAAGGCTGAGTCTAGTTCTCGGCCAAGGCCATCTGGACAGGAGTCAAATACCAAAATATCCTTATGGGAAAGCGAAACCTTAGAACTCGACCAGCCACACGACGACGCTTTAGTCATAACTCTTAACGTGGTTGGGTACGAAGTACCCAAACTAATGGTTGATACCGGAAGCTCTGTAGACCTCATATTTTACAACGCTTTGAAAGGCATGGAGATCGACGATTACGAAATCTCTGGCCAGAAGGCTAACCTCGTAGGCTTCTCCGGGGAAACCACCACTTCCCTGGGAACTATCAAACTCCCAGTGATAGCTGGAGGAGTTATGAAAATGGTTAACTTTGTGGTAATCGACAAACCGGCCCCATTTCATACGATACTCGGGAGACCGTGGATTCATAAGATGTGAGTCGTAGCCTCGACATATCACCAATGCGTGAAATTCCCAACCCCAACAGGGGTAGCTACCGTACAAGGTAGGCAGAAAATATCAAGGATCTGCTACATGGGAGGGTTCCAAATCATAAAGGAATCCCCTCAATAGCAATAACAGATCCGGGAGCAACAGGAGATGCACCAAAACATCCGAGGTCCCCCACAGAACCTCACCGAACAAGTTTGCATCGATCCCGCTTGCCCCGAAAAATGCATCCGCATTGGATCAGAGTTACCTGCCCATGTCAAAGACAAACTCATACGTTTCCTCTCAGAGAACGTCCGAACCTTCGCCTGGGCCACCAGCGACATGAAGGGAATTGATCCACAAGTAACGACACATAAGCTAAACGTAGACCCAACGTTTAAACCTGTAAAGCAAAAAAGGCGTAAGCTCGGCCTCGAAAAGGCTCAAGAAGTCAACGATGACGTCGACCGACTAACGAAAGCTGACACTATCAGAGAAGTCCACTATCCTGACTGGCTAGCCAACCCAGTAGTTGTCAAAAAGAAAAACGGGAAGTGGAGGACCTGTGTAGATTTCACAGACCTAAACAAAGCATGTCCAAAGGACAGCTTCCCACTACCCCACATCGACCGGCTAGTCGAGGCCACCGCCGGCCATCAGTTATTATCCTTTATGGACGCTTTCTCGGGATACAACCAAATAATAATGGACCCAGATGACCAAGAAAAAATCGCCTTTATAACAGAATGTGGTAGTTACTGTTATAAAGTTATGTCGTTTGGTCTAAAAAATGTCGGAGCCACTTACCAAAGACTCGTAAACAAGATGTTTGCCGGACAGCTCGGAAAAACGATGGAAGTCTACATAGACGGCATGCTCGTTAAATCCGCCAACGGGGACGACCATGTCAACCATCTTAAAGAATGTTTCGATATACTCAACAAGTATGACATGAAACTTAATCTTGCCAAATGCACCTTCGGGGTACCTTATGGAGAATTTCTCAGGTACCTCGTCACAAAGGAATTGAAGCTAACCCGAACCAGATAGCTACTTTCCTAGAAATGTCGTCGCCAAGAACGACCAGGGAAGTGCAAAGGCTGATAGGGCGGATCGCAGCATTGAACCGGTTCATCTCGCGATCCACCGATAAATGTCTTCCGTTCTATAAACTCCTGCAGAACAACAAAAAGTTCTTATGGGACGAAGAATGCGAAGAAGCCTTCAGACAGCTTAAAGCCTACCTCTCCCAGCCTCCGATCCTCTTCAAGCCCGTCGAAGGAGAACCCTTGTACCTTTATATCGTTGTTTCCCCAGCAGCGGTGAGCGGAGTGCTAGTAAGGGAGGAACAGAATGAGCAGAAACCTGTTTATTAGACCAGCAAGAGTCTCATAGACGCCGAAAAACGATATTCGGCTATGGAGAAATTGGCCCTGGCAGTCGTCACGGCAGCCAGGAAACTCCGTCTGTATTTCCAGTCACACTCGATAGTCGTAATGACATCTCAGCCTTTGCGCTCGATATTGCACAGCCCCATCCAGTCAGGACGCCTAGCTAAGTGGGCCATAGAGCTCAGCGAATACGACATCGAATATCGTCCAAGAACGGCGGCTAAAGCCAAAGTTCTAGCTGACTTTGTCATTGAACTAGCCACTGAATACATAGACACAGGCTTCGAGGTCCCGAAGTGGACACTCCACGTTGACGGAGCCTCCTCAAAACAAGGATCCAGAATTGGCCTGAGGCTGGCCTCTTCAACAGGAGAGGTCATAGAACAGTCCTACAGATTAGGCTTCAACGCCTCCAATAATGAGGCTGAATACGAAGCATTAATTGCTGGTCTAAAGCTCGCAATAGGACTCGGGATCCGAGAGCTGAACGCTTATAGCGATTCTCAGTTAGTAGCCAGTCAATTTCACGGAGAATACGAAATGAGGGACGAGCGAATGGGGACATACCTCGAGGTTGTACAAAACCTCACCAAACAGTTCGGAAAATTTGAACTTACGAGGATCCCACGCGGAGAAAATTCCTCCGCCGACGCCTTAGCTGCACTAGAGTCAACCTCCGACCCTCTCGTCAAAAGAATAATGCTCGTGGAAGGTATAAACAAGCCCAACATTGACATAGAAATAAAAGACGCAATTAAGCCTAATCCAAAAGAACACGAAGAAGAAGCTCAACCCCTAAGGGTAGCTACCGCAGCTATCCAGCACGATTCGCTCACTCAGGTCTTCACAACATTTTGGTTCCCAGGAATGAAAACCCGTAACATCAAAAGGCGAGCTTCCGGGGGCACAGACCAACTCTGCAGGCCAAACATTTGTGCTACCACCATCTCCGAAAACGAGACTCCCCCCGGGGGCACACCTCAAGGCTCTGAGCTAAATAACGATCCAGAAGGTATTCATGAGAGCGGAGCCTCCAAGGAGCCTGATCCTCAGACTACCTCCGGGGGCACGATCCCGACTCAAGAGGAGCTAGGGAACGATCTAGAGCCCGAACCTGTGCAAACTACTGCTCTGATCCTTCACGATAAAGTATTTGGAAGAATAGATTGGCAAATCCCAATTATGCAATACATGCGGGAGGGTATAGCCCCCTCCAATAGGTGGGAAGCTCGAAAACTCAAAGCATTAAGTACAAGGTATTGCATAATCGAATCCGACCTCTACAAACGAAGCATCTCCAGACCATACCTCAAATGCGTCCACGGCCTTGACGCTCTCAAACTTATGGTTGAGGTGCACGAAGGTTCATGTGAAAATCACTCATGGGGTCGGGCATTAGCCATTCGAATCAAGAGGCAAGGATATTTTTGGCCAACTATAGTCACAGATTGCGAAACCTACTCCTCCCAATGTGACAAATATCAAAGGCATGCACCGATCATCCATCAGCCGACCGAAAAGCTATCTTCGGTATCAGCGCCATATCCATTTATGAGATGGTCCATGGACGTCATCGGTCCTTTCGTACCTTCAGGCGGACAGCGGAAGCTACGTTTCGTACTAGTTTTAACTGACTACTTTACGAAATAGATCGAGGCAGAAGCCCTCCAGCAAGTCACAAGGGTCGAGGTCGAAGCCCTCGTTTGGCGAGATATCATATGTCGCCATGGTGTTCCGTACGAAATCGTCACCGACAACGGAACCCAATTCACATCCGATGATTTCAGAGCATTCTGCGATACTTGGAACATACGCCTCACCACTTCCACTCTGAGGTATCCTCAAGGGAATGGTCATGTGGAGGCTGCTAATAAGTCAGTTTTAGCCAACCTCAAGAAACGCCTTGGAACCTCAAAAAAATCTTGGGCCGACAGGTTACCGGAAGTCCTGTGGGCATGTCGAACCACCCCTCGAAGGGCAACAGAAGAGACTCCTTTCTCTCTAGCCTATGGGATGGAGGTCGTTGTCCCCGCCGAGGTCTTTGTGGGAAGCCTCTGACGGAGTCTGTGTACCTCGAACCCAGCAACCAACGACCAGTTGCTCCTAGACAACCTTGACCTGATCGAGGAACGACGAGACCAAGCCTTCGCCCGCATCCAAAACTATCAACAGACGATGAATCGACAATATAACTCTAAGGTCAAGACACGAAGATTTGTGGTCGGTGACCACGTATTACGAAAAATATTCGAAAATACCAAAGAGCGAGGCGCCGAAAAACTTGGGACCAATTGGGAGGGTCCGTACCGAATCACCCACATGGTAAGACCCGATGTCTATAAGCTCGTGAAGGTTCGAACCGGGGTACCTGAGATACGATCATGGAACGCCATGAATCTCAAGAAATACTATCATTAAGTACTCAAAAAATCGAACTACGTTAGGCTTGATCCCCTGACGGGGAACGTAGGCAGCTCCTCCCATGAGCGTAGCCCCATTCCATAAAAGAAAACCATTACTCGGGTTGCTCAGGTGCCTCACCACCAGGTACCTGACTCCCGAGTCACAGCGTATCCACATTATTCGACCTCAAGCGTCATTACTTAAATCCTATCAATTAAAATCAGGTTCCTAGAAACCTTAAAATCGATAAAGGTCCTGAAATCCTATCAAATAAAATCAGGTTCCTAGAAACCTCAAAATCGATGAAGGTCTTGAAATCCTATCAATTAAAATCAGGTTCCTAGAAACCTCAAACTCGATAAAGGTCTTGAAATCCTATCAATTAAAAGCAGGTTCCTAGAAACCTCAAAATCGATAAAGGTCTTGAAATCCTATCAATTAAAATCAGGTTCCTAGAAACCTCAAACTCGATAAAGGTCTTGAAATCCTATCAATTAAAATCAGGTTCCTAGAAACCTCAAACTCGATAAAGGTCTTGAAATCCTATCAATTGAAAGCAGGTTCCTAGAAACCTCAAAATCGATAAAGGTCTTGAAATCCTATCAAACAAAAACAGGTTCCTAGAAACCTAAAATTAACAAAGGTCTTGAAACCCTATCAAACAAAAACAGGTTCCTAGAAACCTAAAACTAACAAAGGTTTTGAAATCCTATCAACAAAAAATAATAATATCAAGTCCCTAGGAACCTAAACGAAGATCCCTGGAGTTTTATTGATCAAAACTGAGTTCTCGAGAAACCCGATAGCTCCCCAGACTTCGGAATCCTGTCAGATAAGGCACTCAGGCTTCGAGAACTCTTAACATGCAAGATCTAATAAAAGTTCGTAGAGACTAAGCCATAACCAGTTTTAGGGCTAGAAGGCCCAAAAGAGATTGAAAGGCTTTAGGCCCCCTCTTCAACACCTATGAACCGAATTGCAACCGAAGCCTTAAAAAGGGCACGAATAAAGTGGCTTAGACCACCCAAGTGGAGATAGAAGCCTTACAGGCACCCGAACCGTCTCAAAAGTTTAACAGATAGGTTTTCTGACTGAGCAAACTAAGGGACGCGTTTAAGTCGTAAACCCGTATAAAACTAATCATGCTCAAAAACAAAAGAAAGTCACAACTCAAAATACTTAATAAACGCATTAGAATGCGCCAAAAGGTCTAAGAGTTTAAAGGCCTCTCCATGCTCCAAGATCCATGAGTTTAAAGGCCTCTCCAGGCTCCGGATTCACAAGTTTAAAAGCCTCTTCAGGCATCAAACAAAGTACTAAAGAAACAAATAAAAAGAGAAAGGAGCCTCACATGGCATAGAAACCTAATAAAACTAGAGGGCATGACAACCATCAAACACCATGGTCCCTCGCAGCCTGGACCTCACTCCCATCAACAGCTTGCTCAGAGGGCTCGCTGATCATCGAAACCTCTTGCCCAGCCTCCTTATTAACTTGGTCCTGCATAGGTGGGTCCTGAGTGATCACGTCCATAGGCTCCGAGCTCTCAGATAGCTGGGGAAGAGGAAGCTTTGAAATAGAAAAATCAGAAACCAAAGACTTATCATAATTTTCGACGACAGAAGGAAGCATGTTGGGCCTGAATCCGACCCAGCACTCAAAGTGCATAACAAGTCATGAATCAAGGCCTAAGAAGGGGAACGTTAGAGCTCGCAGTGGGCCTAAATCACATCCACGAGGAGTTAGCTATCATAACGAGATAAAAACAAGTCTCGTTGAGTAGGGAGCTGGCACAACAGGTCTCGGATAAGACGGAAAGGGTCATAAGACTCGGTCAAATAAGTTGTTGGATGCTCCAAGAATCAAGGAAGAGATCTAGGAACTGTTACAACTATCTCGTAGAGGAGGAAGAGATATTTAAGAGGAAGAGGAGGCGAACAAACGGATCTTCAACGAATCTTGAATCGAAAAACTTTTACCTATTTTTGATTATTGTTGTATCGATCTTAAGCAATATTTCACTTTCTTTCATGGATCATTTGTCACGCTAAACCTCTTTTGTACTCTTTTGTTCCGATTACAATCATCAATACAAATAGCTTTCGTTCTTTAAGTTCTTACGGGATTCAACCCACGTAATCTCTCCCTAAATTTAAACACTATTCACTAAACCTAAAAGGTGAGTTTATGGCTCTCCGAACGACGGAGGCTCCAATCCCCCTTCCTTGGAGCCTCAACATCCCGATCACCGCTCTGAGCGACAACCTTCGGCTAACGCTCAATCCGATCAGACCACCACCGTGGTAACCAATCAAGGACCCTCTGGTGGCAATACCTCAGGGCTATTAGCCCACGGGAACTCGCAACAACCACTCCCGGCTGGTTCTTCGCCACAGATACCTGCTCCAAATCAAGCGGAGGCTCAACTTTTTGAGGTCCGCTGAATGATGATGCAGCTAGTCGATAGAGCCCAGGAAAACGAGCGCACAATGCAGCAGCTTGCTCTCCGACAACAACAGTTTGAAGAAGCAACAAGGTCATTGACCACTGCCGCCGGGCCTTCACAGCGGCTAGGCTCGGGAGTTACCTTCCGAGACCTAATATCCGAACCCTCGTTTCCTCGAGGACGCCTGGAGTTCTCTCCTAGCAACTTGACCCCTGAGGGGCAGGGACCTGTTTTCCAGACGCCCCTTTCTGGGACAGCCCCTGCGTTCAGCCCTCCAAATACCGCAGCTACGGGAATTGATGTAGTGACAACCAGCTTACTACCCGATCTGAGCTCTCGACCACCTCCACCACCCCCTGTTTTCGGATCCGTAGGAGGTACCTCAGTTCCATCTGCGGGCAGAACTTCAGCCTCAGTATATCACGCACGAGACCTGATTCCAGATCCGGAGACTAGCAGGAGACCAGAAGCTATGACCACAGCTTGCCCCGATCTCCATGCAGCTCGCACGCGTCAGAGCAACCCGACAGCTATAGAACGACTCAGCTCACCAGCTACCTGGGGGAATGACCGAACTTGGCTCCGCCAAGAGTCAGCTCGCCAGGAACCTAACGGCAACCCAACAACCCTTCCTCTAGAGGGACCTGAAGCTATCCGTAGATACATGGAGCAAACCCATGCAGCTCTTCAGAAGCTGAACGCTCGGGTCCACAAGGCCACGAGCTCAACTCCCGAACTTGAAAGCTTGATTGAAGAGACTCATGGCACTCCGTTTACCGACAGAATAGTTAACTCTTATATAAGAGACACTAGAAAAATCAGAATTCCCGAGTATGACGGGACCTCGGATCCGAAGGCTCATTTAAAAGCCTTCCGATTGGCGATCGTGAAAGCCCATTTCACAAAAGAGAAATGTGAAGCAGGTTACTGTAGAACATTCGCTGAAAACCTGGTTGGAACAGCTCTTGAATGGTTTTCAGGCCTCGAGCCAAATTCGATAAATAGCTTTGACCAGTTAACCAACGCCTTTATGAAGCAGTACTCAACCCATATCCAGAAACAAGCCTCTGAGGCTGACCTCTGGAAAGTCAGACAGGGAGTGGGAGACTCCTTACGCGTCTATATAGAAAAGTTCAGAGCTATAAGAACAAAACTCTCGAACCCCAATGACCAGGTCGCCATCGAGGCTCTTAGAAAAGGACTCTGGTACCGATCAAAGTTTTGGTCGGAGTTAACGATCAACCCTCCCCCGACTATCGATGATGTTCTTCACAAAGCATCTAGATATATCACCTTGGAAGAGGAAACGACAGCACT